>JAVSBS010003228.1:4639-20270 GCA_033124195.1 Coracias cyanogaster
GTTTAATTTCGGAGCTGCATGGGGAGGACAGTCAATACATTGTCATGCAGCCCAAGAGAAAATTCTGAGGGAGTCCTACCCACCTACCCTTAGATTATTTTACCAGATTGTTGAGTATAGCAGACAGTCTGGATCATTGCTTATCTGCTGTGATGATGGTAGTTCCTGTTGTGTTATGATGCACTTTTCTTCTTTTAAAGGATCAAGAATAAGTTGGACAGAGGAGGAGTAGTTCAAGATTTTGTTCGTTCTCTGGAACAGCTCTCTAGTCCCATAATGCTTTTTAAGGTAAAGCGTTTTTTGGTTTTTTGTTTGTTTGATTGATTTCTCCCCCTTCCTCTTCATTCCTCACCCTCTGTTTGGGAAGGAGAGTACTGGGTGGAGCCCCACAGTTCGGTTGACACCACAGCCACAGGAAGCGGTTCAGCCCAGAATCAAAGGGTGATGATGTCGAGGTGCTGTCAGCAGCTTTGACTGGTGATGGTCTCCTTCCCCTGTGCCAGCTGCCTTTTTTTGCACTACCGCTTTTCATCTTTCTCCTTTAGGGATTCTCTCCCCTTTCCCATGGTCTTCCTCAATCATTCTGAAACCATCACAGAATTATCATTTGTGGCCACCTCTATAATTTCTGTTTACTTGTGTTCTTATGCATTTTCCCTGCTCTCTGCTGGGCTTCCCTGTCTACGTTCTGACCTCGTTATCCAAAGGATTCCAGTCTCGTGTTTGGTACTGCTCCTGGCCCCGTAGAGGTTTTTCTTAGTTTGCACTAAACGCTGTGATAGTCAATGTAATTATCTTAATAAAGTATAAACATTATACCAAGAGACAGAATGAAAGGGAAATATTTCCATAGCCTTTTCATTGTCAAAAGACAAATTAATTAACTGTTGGTAAATGCAGTAACTCAAATGCAATCTGAGCAGATTAATGAAGAGCAAGGGTCAGTGAACTTTTTCTCAGTACTCCTCTGTTTCCTTCTGTTTGCAGGATTGGGTTGAGGATGTCAGAAACGAGTTGGTAAAAACTCAGAGAAATAAAAATAAGCTTAAGGAAATGTACGAAGGAATGTACAAGAATTTGGGAAGTTTAGAGGCTCCTGACCTTGGATTGCTGAGGAAAAGGTTTATTCAGGTATGTGTGATTACTGAGTAGTGGCATCATGTGATTTTCTAGAAGACACTAGAAATTCAGAAAAGGGGACAAGATCACAGCTTTTACAAGTACTGCAGGACTTAATAAGACGAGAGATCATGTCAGGAGTGCAGGACTGGGATAGCTTTGCTAGAAGCTATGGAGTTATTAGAGTTCAACTTCCACACCTGACTGTCCTGCAGGACTAAACATTCCCTCTCACTCAGCTCCTGCCTCCCCTGTCCTGCACACTGCCAGTTGCTCAGGGCCTGGGAGCCTCTGACCATCTGTGAACCTGCACAGGAATCTGGCCTTGTGGTTTTTTTTCCTTCTGCCCAGGATGTATGAGCACTTAGAGGATTTTGCTATATTATGCCACTCAAATTTGCTGCTGATACAAAGTTATTTAGGGGAAGTTACTCAGAAGAGTTACAACTATGAAGAATTACAGAAAGAACTTTACAAAATTGAGACCTAAAATAGTGAAAGTCAGTGTAGAAAAATGAAGTGATGCACGTAGCAAAAAAACTCCAAATCCTAGTTTCACATATAAATTCTTTGGGTTTGAGCTGATTATTGCAATTCAAAAACAAACTCTTGATTTCTGTTAGTTCTGTGAAAACACCAGCTGTGAATACCCACGAGCAGTCAAGAAGGAAAGGCGGCTGTTTGTTAGGCATTCTTAAGAATAGAGGAAAAAAACCATGGATTTATACGTTGACATAGCAGCCTTCTCTGACTCTTGCTTCTTGAACGCCGTAGTCCTTGTCCGCAGTTATCAATGTAAATATGATGCAACTGGATGAGGTTCAGAGCGGCAAGAATTACCGGAGGTACAGAGTAACCTCTGCACAAGAAGCAACTTCAGCATTCCTCTAGTTGGAAAAGACACAATGAAGCCAGGTTCAATAAAGCTCTTGACATCAGGAGTGCCAAGCATGAAGTAAACACTGTATGGAAGTGGCAGGTTCAAAATAAACAGGGAGAAGTGTTTCCTCATTCAGTAGGCACTGAAGTGCTGAACTCCTGCTGCTGGGTATTATGGATGTTTTCATGGGTTCGAATAGCAAGCAGACAATAGCAAGGGGAGGGTGAAAATTCTTTGAGAGCTTTTACACACAAACGCACGTTTCTGGGTGCAGAAATCCCTGAGCTACAAATTGTTGGAGGCCAGGGGAGTGATGCTGCTGTGGAAGCCAGGCTGCTTGCTTGTGCTGTATGCGCACAGCCCCATGGCCAGAGCTAGGGCGAGCCAGGTCTCTCCTACCTGGCCATTCTTGTGCCATATTAGCATTAGATAAACTTACCCGAGTGTCTCTAGGGAGATTCCTTCCCCATGAGCAGGGAAGGTGGAGGATGAGAGTAAGGTGGAGTTGGGAGGAGGTGAGGTGATACAGCAGCTGGAAGGGCAGCTGGGAGCTTAGGGGCATACTAGCCCTTTGAATATGTTGCTTCGAGATAAGCTGGGTCTCTGATGATAATGGCTTTAAACTTAAGGATATGGCGATAAGAATTTGCAGGATGCGCTGCTGTTGGTGGGGGCAGAGGGAGGGGAGCAGCTGCGGGTTGAGCCATACAGGAGTACAAGTGCAGCAAGGGACCTGGCAGGCAGGACAGAGGTGGCTGTTGGGGTGGTTTGTGTGCACTTTGGCCCACTTAAACAAAAAAATTCCATGGTTCTTGAAAAATCTGAGATGTGCAGTAGTAGAGGATGCTGCCAGTAGTGCTGGTGCGTTTTTAATTGTTATCGAACCAACCAAACGGGGAGAGAAAAGGAAGGGAGATGCTGGAAGAGGGGTAGCGGGATGTTCTCCTCTGTTGAAGGGAAGAAAGAGAGCAGTATCCTTTCACACACTAGCAGCTGCAGGAGAAAAGGGTCAGGGCGATGGCGCACAGGCTCTGAATTCTTTGCCTTCATGAAGAAACAGAGTGTGCTGTGAGGGTAACTGTATAGTTTCTAGTGTCCTTGCTGGGGAAAAAAAAAAAGTTGTATCTCTTGACTGACACACAAAATTGCTCTACTAAGTGGAGGACTTCAGGCTTGTAACCTTCATATGTATCATTTATGTACAATTTCAGTTGTAACTTTAGCAATAAGAATCTTGCATTTATTTATAACATGAAATTCCAGTAATACATAAATTAAACGCTGTTGTCTTGTGTTAGACTACAGTGTTAAGGCTGTTAAATATTTGCTGCCTCCCATTTTAAAAGTCAGAGATCACAACAGAGAAAGCAATCAGCTGATCATCTGGAAATGTGAGAAAGTGAGAAAGATGTTGACTGCAGCAGTCTCTTATTCAGAAGGTTAATATTTGCTGTGTTTTCATTTACTTCAGTGAAATAGCTGTGTCCTTCATAGCTTGGGAGAAAAATGATCAGGCACTGAAAAAACAAGTGAGCTTGCATATCTTTCCAAGCCGTTAATACCAGTGAGGTCCAAGAGGGGACATCTGTTTTTTCTAGAACCTTGAATTATGAACACAAGAAGTCAAGTCAGTTAACTACTTGCAGATAATACTCACTTTGTTTCTTAAATGGATCAGTATGAAATGTATTTGCACTTTTCCTTTTTCAGGGTATTTAAAATCCTTTAGAAATATTATTTTATACCTTTTACATCCAAAGTTATCTCAAAGAAAATCACAAGTGATAAATGTGATATCAAATAAAGTTCACACTGATATTTTCTAACATGACAAAAAATTATCGTAATTCATGAAGCTGAATAACATGCATTACATATACATATATAATATATATTTTGATTAGCAAAAGAGGTGTGTATGAAATCAGCTATGCTGTACGTGCTTGCTCTGTAGCATGGTTGCTGCTAGTTTAAAAAGACCGAAAGAGCAACCAAAAAATAAAAAAACCCAAACCCCAAATCCAACAAAAACCCCACACCTTCCCTAAAGCACAGAGTATTGATATTTGAAGGAGAAAAAAGATTAGCCAACTTACCCATGTGTTGGTTTTGGGTTTTTTTAAACCTTTTCTAAATCAAACAGTTGAGGAGTTTTGGGGCTTTTATTACAGCAGTTTAAAAGTGTGGTAACATCTAAAGACTGGGGCATCAATTAAATGTTGTGATAATAATCCTGTATTTGGATTCATGAGGGAATTTGTATTTCTTTAACAGGTACAAATTTAAATAATTGTATTTAATATTTCACTTGCTGATCTGAAATTCTGTAAGCAGATGAGGTACGCTTATTAAGGTCAATAAGGAGCATTATTGATATGCTCACCCAGAATCCAGCTGCAGCTGCAAGAGGTAAAAAGGGAGAAGCTTCTGGTTTTGACACTACAAAAAGGTTTATGATCTAATTGTTCAGACCTTTAATATCAATGATTTGGAAGAATGTAGATATTTCTGTGATGATAACTGGTGGATCTACCAAACAGGCTGTGAAAAGGTTCTGACAGACTAGAAATAATGGAGAATAAAAGAACAGAAGTGGAAGGATGATTGATACATTTTAGGAGCTCAGATGAAGCTCAGCCTGTAGATAGGAAGGTACCGTTCTGGTGTTCTTGGAGAGTTCCTAGCACTGGCTTAACACGGTTCCTTTCTGTAAATGAACCTCAGGCTTTTGGGAAGGACTTCGACCAGCATTTTGGAAGAGGCGGTTCAGAACTGCTGGATATGAAGGCCAGTGACTTTGAGGTGATTACATCTTCTCTCCTCTCAAAAATGAACAAAACCTATAAAGAACCTGGAAACCTGAAAGAATGTTCACCGTGGATGAGTGAATTCAAAGCTGAGTTCTTAAGGAACGAGCTGGAGGTTCCTGGTAAGTTCCCTTTCAGTGTCAATGGTGAACTGTCCCTTACAAGAAGGTTGCTGCTCTTGAGCTCTACTTCGCATGTTGGCTCTATGGCTCTTTTTTTCTGGCCTCACGCAGAGGTTGATTTCATCTGAAATTACTCTGTTCATCATCTCTGAAATCTGTTCTTAAGCTGTAGTCCCGAGTTTTAAAATTGTATCTAAAATTGTATTTCTTACCTAAGAACTGAATATTATTTTTAAAGGACCGACTCCTGGAAATCTGATATATAAACTTAATACATGTTTCAATCTAGTTCAGAAAGGATGTGTCCTTTGAAACCATTAAGAGCTGCAATTCTAACAGCTTAGCAAGGAAAGAATGTAATAAAATCTTATCACGTGTATTACAGAATTTTATACATTTTAAAATATTTTTTTCATACTCACAAATTTTGCCAATTTGCCAAAATACTTGGGAGTGTGTTCTGTTCTTAAACACACTTAAAAAAAAAAAATCAATCAATCTGTGTAACTTTTTTCTATTTATTTAATTTTTTTCCCACTACCACTTCAGGTCAGTATGATGGAAAAGGGAAACCATTGCCAGAGTACCACGCAAAAATCTCTGGATTTGATGAACGGGTATGTTTAAAATTTGAGTATATTCTGAGCGTATATATAAAACGGAATAATTTAAGTTTGTATACCACAAAATCCTGTGTGGTATAAATTTATGTCCATGTTCAATCTGAAGAATTTGACAAGAGCAAGGCTGTTGCTTGTGTCCGCGTCTTGCAGCACATAAAGGAAGGTCTGCAAGTGGGCATTTGTTGTTCTGCTAATAACTGAGCAACTTGTTTATGCCATTTAAGAATGACAGATACGCTTCATTTCAGTGGTGATTCTGTAAGGCCGAGTCTTCTGTCACAAACGTTTTGCTTTTTCCTTGTCTTTTTCCCAGATAAGCGTTATGGAATCCTTGAGGAAGCCAAAACGTATAACGATCCGAGGTAGCGATGAGCAGGAGTATCCTTTTCTTGTCAAAGGCGGGGAAGACCTGCGACAAGACCAGCGTATTGAGCAGCTGTTTGATGTAATGAACATTGTCCTTTCCCAAGATGCTACGTGTAGCCAAAGGAATATGCGGCTAAAAACTTACCAGGTCATCCCCATGACAACAAGGTAGGCGTTTATCTTGAAGGGACAGAAATCCTTATGTTAACATCTATTGCTGCTGGGACAACGGAAAGTGAGATTTGTGTGTGCCAGCTTCTGGTTCAGAATGTTCTGTGTCTTGGCTTAATTTTTTTGTTTCTTTTCCTTTTAAAGAACATTGAAATTTGCCTTGTCTGGAAACTGTTTATCGGGGTATATTTAAATTGGTAGCTTTCAGCCTTCTGTTAGCAGGCACTAGAATGCATTGCTTCCTATTTGTGGTGCCCCTCTAAAGTTCAACTCTGAGCTACTTGTTCACATCTCTGATTTCTTTTTTTCCAGACTGGGACTCATCAAGTGGCTGGAAAATACTTGTACTTTAAAAGAATTCCTGAAGAATAGCATGTCTGAAGAGGAAGACATGAACTATAACAGGTGATGCTTGGTTTAGCTGTCTAAGTAATAGAGACCACTACTAATGAGGTTTTTGATACTGACAATCTTGTGGCAGTGTTTTATTTTCTTTTTTCTTTTTTTTTTTTTTAAAAGAACGGAATAAAAGCACCTATAAGCAAAGAGGCAGTTTGTACTTCCTGACCCAAATTAGTAATTGGCAACTGTTTGTTTAATGAGTACCATTGTAACTGGAATATCCTCCACCCAGCTTGTTTAAACAAGAGGCTTATAATCAAGTGTGACGTCATTATCATCACCATTTCCTTATCAGCAGATTGATTTTACAAGCAAAGGATTTTGATCTCTTGATTTGATCAGGCAGGAAATGGTCGTAGGTCAGTGAGGGAGGGAGTGGAGGAGAGGGGAGCAGAGACAGAGCTATTCAGAACCTGGGTTCAGCAGTGAGTCAGTGTCAGGGGAAATTGGCAGCAGATGCAGAAAACACAACTGTAAAAGAACACTCTCTCTGACTGTATGCAAATGCTGGGTGTGAATAAATTAGCTTTCTTTCCCTGGGTTGCAATTGGAGGATGAATATTTGTAACACTGATTTAATTCTAGCATTTCAGCCTGTTTCTGTCCTGGAATTTAGAAATTGGTGCCAACGGTAATTAATAACTGGTATTGTTTTATTTACCAACGTTGTTCTTGTTGCATAACCTCTGTTTGGGTTTGTCAAAGTGTCCTTGTCACAATATATTTTTACTAGTTCTCTTGTAGATTCTCTTGCAGGTTGGAGGAACCTCCAGCTTGGAGGTTGGACTCCAAAGAGTATTTCTACAGTTACAAGATTTGTGAGCAGTTTCAGAACTGCTACAGTTCCTGCATTATTTCAGTCTGGTTCATGTTGGTGAACAGCAGCAGTATTATGTTAGCCTCAATTCATTGACCGGGAAAGTAGAAGAGGGCTGACATGGAACCACCTCATGAGGGCAGATCTAATATACCACATGTGGAAGATCAGTGTCTTTCTAAAAACAGTTCATGATTTATCCCCCGAAATAGCATTATTGTAGTGTCGCATATGAACTTTAAATATTTTCTAATATGTCCTTCAATCAAGTGAGTTAAGAGACTTTATATTGAGCTATGGTTGAATGACAGCACTTGCAAAGGACAAGTCTGACGAAGTCCTTGCTGGCAATATTTTGGTTGGGCTGGGGGAAATAACTTTATCAAGTTTTGAAGCCCTTTTTTTTAATCCCCAGAGTGATGGGCTACGCAGTCTATGAATGATAAGTACTACTTAAATGGAAAGGATGTCTCTATCTCAGAACATGCTTTGGAAGGAAGAGAGAAGGCAGGCACTCTGCTCAGTCGCTGCCTTTAATGTCTCGTTTATTTAGTTGAGATGAGAGAAAAATAGCAAATTGTTCTATAAGCAGTGCAACTAATGAAGACTGGCTTCTTATGGATTAATACCTTAAGTCCGAGCCCCCATTCCTCCCCTCTTGTACACACTGAGGAGGTAACAGACCGTGTTCCTGCGATCCCTATCTGGTTGGATGGGCAAACGGCAGCACGTACTGTGGGAGGCTACGTAACGTCTCAAATGCATATGAGACTGTGTTAAAAATATCTTTCCCTCCCTGGAGAAATTATTTTGGGTCTGTCTTCTCAAGGCAGCGTCTAATATTCACGGTACCTATTGACAAATTAGCACCTTTGAGATGTCTCATCTTCTGTCAAATGTGATTGAAGTGCCTTCAGAGCTGGGGAAAGGGAGATGGATGGATCAGATACGTGCTGACTACATGAACTTCATTTCCATAGCAAGGCTAAAATTAATGTAGGCTGTAGCTTCCTGACTCCTCCTGTGCGTAAAAAACCCTCATAGGTCTTAGCAGCACACAGCCTGTGGATATTTGAGTATGGAGTGGTAAGACAATACAGGGAAATCATCAGTGATTTTTTTATTATTTTTTTTTTTTGTCCCCAGTAAAAAAGGACCTCGTGCTACCTATTCTGAGTGGCTGTCCAAGATGGGTGGGAAATCACAGGGCATCTCTCGATACCATGCTATGTACAGGTAGGTTTTAAAAGAGAACTGCATGCAAAGTATACGAACTAGAGTGTGCACGCACAAGAGTTGTAGAAATTCCAGGGAAAATATGATCTGTGTTATAGTATGCTGCCTAGATCTGATTTTTGGCCATTGATCTTACTGGAGATGCTCTGCAGGAGGAGTTTAGTGCTGCCAAAATCCCACCAAAGCACAGGAATGCTTCCAGAAGCTTTGCTCACGTCCTTAAGAAAGTGTCTGGAAGCAGATGCTCCTCTTCAGCTTCATTTTCTAAGTGTCTTGTTCCTGATTATGCAGTTAGGTAGCCTGCCTTGGAGCCAAAGCACCTGCTGAAGCTGGATGGAGAAAATCACTGGGATTCACTGAGAATTTAAGAATATTTGATGATTTGGATCCTGATTTGGGCATCCTCTCAGAGGAATTTCCATACCTGCCTAGATCTAGCACTGGAGCGTCCCTGGTAGCTCATAACCTGCTTAAGCAAGCATCTAGCTTTTTAAAAAGGAAAACTTTGACTCATTTAACAGAGTGCATCAACACGAATAGTTGTCCTCAGATCTGGAATGTGCTTTTGAAGTCAATTCCCAATCACCCCAACTCACCTTGCCTTGGCTTGCATTGCAGAGCTTCCCCTAGAACACAACCCGGCTCCTTTCAGCTGAAACTAGGCTGGAAGGAGAGCACCCAGCATGTTCCAGCTGCTCACGAGCATTCACTTCCCAGGATCGGAGATGGGCTGGGCCAGAGCAGTCGCCCACACTCCCCAGAGATGTGTGGTGTGGAAGTCCTCAGCACCAGCTATTGAGAATAATAGAATCATAGGATGTATTGGGTTGGAAGGGACCTCTAAAGCCCATCTAGTCCAACCCCACTACAATAAGCAGGGACATCTCTAACTAGGGCAGGTTGCTCAGAGCCCCATCAAGCCTGACCTTGAAAGTCTCCAGGGATGGGGCCTCCACCACCTCTCTGGGCAACCTGTTCCAGTGATCAATCAACCTTATATTAAAGAACTTTTTCCTAATGTCCAACCTACATCTACTCTTTTCTATCTTAAAACCATCGCCCTTGTCCTGTCACTACAGACCCTTGAGAACAGATCTTCCCCTGCCTTCTTATAGGCCCCTTTCAGGTATTAGAAGGTCTCCGTTTAGTTCTGTTGCCTTCCCCTGTTCTGTGCTACTTTCCAGCATCATACAGTCCCTGAGCGCTGCTGAGACATTTAATTTGACCCTTCCTTTCTCTGCTTGGAGCAGAAGAAGAGCACAATTGTATTGCTGTGTTAAAACTTAACCGATCCATTTATTCTGGGGGAAACTAGAGAAAACTACGTACTGTTTTGTATTAGGAAATGTCAATCTTGGAAATAACTGTTGGTAGAAAAAATAGAGGAGGGGGTATTTTTAATATCAGATGAAAAATTTAGGGCAATCTGTGTGGCTTGCTGTACTGTTTACTAGGGTAAGCAAAATGTGCTAATGTAGTCACATACACATCTCAGCTTTTAACATCCAGTGGGCTCTTATTTCAATAGCTAATGTTATTCCTCTGTTAATTTGCAGAAACGCTAGCCGCACAGAAACGGTTATGTCTTTCAAAAGCAGGGAGAGTAGCGTTCCAGAAGACCTGCTGCGGTGAGTGCGCCGTTTGTGACTGCAGGTTGTGAAGGGAACGCTGGTGCTTTAGCTGTACACAACAAGTGACTTCTGCTTTGTCCAGGCGAGCCTTTGTGAAGATGAGTACATCTCCTGAAGCCTTCCTGTCGCTGCGGTCCCATTTTGCCAGCTCGCATGCGCTGATGTGCATCAGCCACTGGATACTCGGTATTGGAGACAGACATCTGTCCAACTTCATGATCAACAAGGAGACAGGTGGTGTGGTGGGAATAGACTTCGGATACGCGTTTGGCGCAGCTACGGTATTTTTCTGACTAATTTGTTACAGCGTTTGCGTTTATTATGTGCAATTATATGTAATTTGATGCTCCTCATTTGCCATCGTTCTAGTGCAAAATAATATTTGCAAGTTATTTCTAGTGAATAGAATAAGATCTCCATTTCCAGATATTCTCAGACAAGCAGGGAGCTATAGAGTTTCACACAGTCTAGATGGTGGTGGTTTATAGTTCAGCCATGATATCAACCACTGTCGCTAAATATTCTTCTCCCTAGTAACCACTGACAGGACAAGAGGTAATGGCCTCAAGTTGCACCAGGGGAGGTTTAGATTGGCTGTTAGGAAGAGATTCTTTACGGAAAGAGTGGTCAGGCATTGGAACAGGCTGGAGTCACCATCCCTGGAGGTGTTAAAAAAAGGAGTAGATGTGGCACTTCGAGATGTGGTCTAGGTGTTAGGGGGACGTTGGACTTGATGATCCTAGAAGTCTTTTCCAACCTAAATGATTCTGTGATTCATGACTTGAGCTTTGACTTCACAACTTGGCCCTGTTCTACCCATGTTCTTGCACGTTATTTTCAGCTAAGTGACAGAGTTTTGAAGCTTAAAAGAAAAAAAAAAAAATGCTTATTTCTAATCCTTCTGTTCCAAGGCTTCTTAATTCTTGTTTTCTTTTGACTGTCCTTCCCCTCGGCTAGTCCTTGGCCGTGCCAGAGTTGATGCCTTTTCGCCTGACTCGCCAGTTTGTTAATCTGATGATGCCAGTGAAAGAGTGGGGTCTCATTTACAGCGTGATGGTGCACGCCCTGAGGGCTTACCGCGCGGATCCGGATCTCCTCATCAGCACAATGGATGTTTTTGTGAAGGAGCCTTCTTTGGACTGGAAGGTGAGATTTTTCCTCTTCCCTTTTTTCTTCCTATGAAAATTCTTAAACTATAATAAGGATAAAACGGATCAAAAAGGATGAATTTTGTGAAGCTCACTCGCAGGGCTCCTTTTGTCTTCCTTCGTTTTATCGAGTTCTCAGAAAAACAACTTCAAGCATTTAAAATGACAGAATTCTATGTTGATGGACAAGGAATAGTAGCACACGTCTGTTATCAGCGTACTGTTCTTTATCTGCACGGTAATCCTAAAAATGTGGGCATCTCTTGATCACGTTATGCACTTATGGCAGCAGCATAAATATTTTCATCTTTTCACGTTAAGTCTCTTAAATTTATGTAACAACACTGTATGTCCAACTAACAATTACAGGAAAAAAAAATCTGAACCTAGTTGCACTTCAGTAACTCCAGTTGTAAATTAAATTTTAAGTCATAGGCAGGCTAGATATCATCTCACTACTTTGCCCTCCATTACATCTGCAGTTAAGAGTTTCTGGCTGGACTTGTTGTGAGCTGGTGGCTTAAAGGTCTTTTTAAATACATGATTTATGCTAAAGCAGGGCAAATTTGTTTTCTTCTTAGAACTTTGAACAGAGACAGCTGAGAAAAGGAGGCACGTGGATGAAGGAAATAAACACATCTGAAGTAAACTGGTTCCCTTTGCAAAAAGTCAGATACGTCAAAAGAAAGCTTACTGGTGCCAACCCAGCAAAAGTCACTTGGTGAGATGCTCTCCTTTTGCTTCAGGCGGCTCCGCTAAGAGCTTTGGCATTCTCCTGCGTCACACTTTGCTCCCTTCACATAGAAGGGCAGCTAGGAAAAGAGAAGAGGCAGACGGGGCAAAATTTCCACAAGGCTCCTGTCAGAATCGTTCTGGTCCACATACAAGCTCGCTGAATCACCCTGCCAGCCAAAACACCAGATATCTCCCCGTGATTGTTCTTGCTCCAGCTCAGGCCTCCTGAGCAGTTTTACTGCTCCTGGCAGCACACTCATCCCCGCCCTGGACGCCTGCTTCACTTCTCGCTCCTCAGACTGCTGTTCTTTATGTTCAGCTCCGCAGCTTTTAGGCTAGGGGTAGTATTTAAATCACTAGGCTTCTGCTGGACCGTTGCTTGAAACGGACCCTGAACCAGCTGTATGGGAGGCACGGAGGTGAGCTGCTCCCAAAAACATCGAATTCAAATCTGATGGCATTCTCAGATTATTTTTGTCAGTCTAGTCAAGTCTGGCTCACGCCAGAATGTCTTTAAAGTTCAGTTAAAGTACAATTAATCCCTTCCATCCTCTTTTAAAAAGACACTTTGGATTAATCAAGGAAAAAAAATAAAAAGGGAAAGAAAGCGAGCCTGTTTTAAAACCATACAAATACTGGAAAGTGCAGGACTTGGGAGGAGCCCCTTTTGCGGTCAAAGCTGAACTAGAAAAGGCAGCAAAATCTTGCAGACACAAATCAGGAGGGGAGATAAGGAGATAACAGCTTGGATGTGAACTGCTGCATCCTTCTTTCAGTTAGAGACCGTTGACGTGATTGAAATATCCACGGTAAACATTCGCTAGGAAAGGACACTTGAAATCACCAGTCCTCACTTGGCCAAGCCCTCTACGGCTGTTGAACGGTCTCCACATCTTGAAAAACAAAGCTGCATGAATCGTGCTCAAGTGCTGTTTTATATTTAAAAATCCACCTCAGTGTTTTCGCTTGTTTCTTTTAGTAAGAGCTTATTTTTCTGTTCTCAATTTTAGTGATGAACTACGCCTGGGCCATGAGAAGTCGGCTTCTTACAATGATTTTGCAGCTGTGGCTCGTGGTCATCCTGATCATAATACCCGAGCCAAAGAGGCAGAGGACGGACTTTCGGAAGAGACCCAAGTGAGATGCCTGATCGATCAAGCGACGGACCCCAACGTTCTTGGCAGAGTCTGGGAAGGATGGGAACCCTGGGTGTGAGGGACTGCTCTCTAAAGCCCGCTCTGCCAGGAGGAACGTCCCCTAACACGCAGCTACAACCAGATCAGAATTTTAAGGCTAAAAGGAAAATAAATCTTAACCACTTTTATCATCATCGGTTAACTTGACTAATATGGAATTTTTTTTTTTTTTAAATCAAACAGTGATTTTTTGGGGGGGTTGTTTTTAATGGTTCTGCAACGAAGTAGCTTTATCGTCTTTGTGTTAAAATCCCTGTAGGAAGAGCTGGAGAGGCTGGAGAGCTTAAAGACTTACTCGAAAGGCACCAGGATCACTCGGAGGAGAGCCCACATTCATACTCTGCAGACTTGTGGGCATCCTTGTAGTGAAAGTCTGTGCTTATGTCTTTTGCGCTAAGAGATGTTGGTGACAATCAAGTGAACCCATTCTGCAGATGTTACTTGTAACTGAAACTAGAAGATTTTTCATAGCAGTAGAAACAGCGCAACAAAACTAAGCAGAAAATGGCGTGTACTCTAGATGACCATCCAGATCCTTCACATGTTATTTCCTTGCTGGGTAACGAGGAGAGCGATGATGAGACCATGCCAGCTTGCCCCAGCAGATTGGTTTTTAACAGCTGGAGGTGATACTCTGTTCTCTCTGTCCTTTAAAAGGCCGCGCTCCTCACGTTGTGTGAATTTGTTTGGCCAAAGCCAAAAGCAGCCGCTGCGGAGACAGCAGAGCCCTCCCTCAGCAGCAGCTGCTGCCCTGTGGCCTTTGCATAGGCTGAGGTGGGGAAGTTGTGCCAGATGTGGCTCCTCCTCCCTGGCAGCCAGTTCTCCGGTAGCCTTGGTGGCAAGTGCAGCACCGAGGGCAAGGAGGAGAGGGCTCTCAAGTACTGACACGCGCTTCTTACCCACAATTCTTTGTAGGAGGTAGTTTCCATTGAGGCTTTTAATAATTATCATTAAAGGCATAATAAAAACGAGTCTTTGCCCTTTCAGTGCCTGCCGGCTTTCCCTCCTGCCTCGGTGGCGAGGGACAGTCCTGGTCGCGCTGAGGGCCACAGCTGCCGCTGGCACCCGTCTCAGAGGAGCTGGGCAGATGATCTGCCGCCTGGACACGGGCCGGTGAAGTACTGGGCCTGGGGAAGATTGCTCAGCACGGCCTGATGAACCAAGCGGGAGCTTTTTTGTTTCCCTTCACAGCAACATCTACCATTTCTTACCTTCCTTCTTACTAAATATTGACAAATTCCTTATGTCAATAGTTACAAATCCAGAAATTCAGAATCATTTTGTCAGACTTTATTAATTAAAAATATTGTTTAGCTGCATTTTTCTAGAGGAAACGTCTATTTAAAAATAAAAATAAAACTTTCACCTCTGTAACTCATTTCAGAAGTTCATTTAGGGCACTTTAATCACAGAAAAGATCCACATTTGCTCATTTATGGAGATGATAATTAATGGAGGGGGGGTTTTTTAATAAGTGTGTGACAGTCTATTTTTATATACACTTGTATAAGATATCTTAGTGCATTTTGTTCTTTAATCTCAGGTATCAATAAAGACGGCAGCACTGTGACGAGAGAGCGGTGAGGTGCGGCACTCGGCTTTCACCTTGTCACTCCACAAATACAAGAAAGTTAAAGCACAATAAAAAGCTACATAAAAAGGCCGAGGGGACAGTTGGAAATCAAGTGGCTCACCAGACGAGGTGTTTAATTGCACTTTTGGCACATACCTTAGATATTTACCAGGTACTTTGACCTGTACCGTAGCGGACAAAGTTGAGGTTTATAGTTTAACGAGGCTCTTCTTGTCAGACGTCAGCAACAATAGATGCTTGTGCACGGCACCAACTGGGACCTCCTCGGGCTTTTGGAAGGGGCCAGGGCAGGAGCACAGCCCCGTTCTTCCAGGGGAAGGGGACTGTGCTCTGCCCTGTGCCCTCCTCTCCTTTTGGTCCACAGCAACGGGCCATCAGGCCCAGGGGGGACACCTTTGAGACAGGTGAGAGTAGCCCTGACAATGCACTAGAGCTGAGGATAGGTCTGTGACGCTTAAAATAGTTAAAGCTCAGGTTTGGCCTCAAAGTAAGTGCTATAATTTGAAGCCACTGTTACTTCCCAGTTACGACTGCTGCATTCGTCAAGCTCAAGAGTCGGCTCAGGAGCAGAGCACAAAGCGGCTGCGTTTTCATGAGCAGGAACACATCCTGTGCAGAGCAAGTGGAATTGTCCTAACAGAGCTTAAGGAGCCCGGAAAGAACCTCCACCACACGTGAAGTGCAGCTGCTGGCCCCACAGAATCATCATGGTTGGAAAGGACCTCCAGGGTCATCAAGTCCAACCTCTGTCCCCGCATCTCTCTAACCACTACACCATATCCTC
>JAVSBS010003229.1:0-70925 GCA_033124195.1 Coracias cyanogaster
TGCTTCACTCCGGGTGGATATAATCCTGGCCTCGCCCACAACCACCTGAGTGAGGGCAGAGGCAGAGACACAGATGGGCCAGGTTCTGCCTCTAGAACATGAAGCCAATAGGAAAACCAAAATATTCTGCTAGGTTGTGACTCATTCACAGATCAACTCCAACTCAGGGCCCACAACTTGGGCCCCAGCACTTCAAATACACAAGCTAGAATTCTGGGAAAGCAACCTTTGTGTTTTGATATGATACAGATGATGTCTAAAAACTCAAACCAAATGACTTAAATAAATTTCACAAGCACTGCCAGGAAGTGTTCTAGATACAGTAATAGTGCATGGAAAATCAATATTTATTATCATTTTAACTGAAAAATTAAAAAGATTTGCCATAAAATACAAATGCTTTGCAACATTTTGCATGTTCAGAGCGTGCCCCCTAGGGTGCTATTAATATAGTTTGTCAAGTGAATGATGCATTGTTTATGCAATTATAGAGATGTAGCCAAATCTTTTATTTCTCCCTCTTTCCCTCCTCTCAAGTGGTGGCAGCAGGTAGCTGGAGCTGATGGATCACTTTTAGGCCTCGGTGGTGAAGAATGTATATTTTCAGAAGTAATCTACTAATTGGTTATGCAGACCATCTCCCAGCTGTGTCCCAGTGCCTAAGTGCAGGGAAATCCAAGCTCTCAGGTCTGGAAAGGGTAATGCAATAAAAACCTGTTATCATGTAGTAATTGAGGTCCAAGGTTTACAGCAGCGTCATAAACGTGATACATTCAAATGCAAAAGGCCAGAGTGACTCAAGCTTGGGCAGCAGTATCAGAAGTTTATTAGTACTCTATGGCCTGGTGTACTGGCTTGTTCAATGCATATTGAATTTGGAAAGGCTTAAACGCTGCTTTTAAGTAAATTTTACAGTTTATTTTCCTGTGGTGGACACTTTTACTGCTATGACTTGCTGGATTTCACCTGACACTTGTTTTCTGTGGAGCATGGCAAATTTTTCCATTAACTTTCAACTTTCCTTTTCATTTGAAAGCCAGGAACTAAAACTGGAGTAGACATTTACACACATGGCACTTCAGTCAGGGTTTTGATATTTCCTTTTAAGATCATAAAGGTCTGGATTCAGACATTTTGTTGATGACCTACTGACTGAAAGAAATGCTCCTAGGGTGTCTTGCAGCAGGGGTGATGAGAAGCTAACCTTGTTTTTCCATTGCAAGTGTTGAGAACTGACTTCATTATCATTTACAGAAATGCATAAAAGCGTAACAAAAACTTTCCAGAGACTCAAGCATCCAAGACTTTATGTCAATAACAGAAGGAATAATCCTGAAGAATTTTAGATTGTCTTTGGTACTATCATGGGTTAACCGGGCAAAATGCCATAACACCTGGGTACTTCAAAAAGTGTACTGATAAAACTCACAATATAGCAGTTTTTCTGTGATAAAACCAGGGATATTAGCTTGATGCCTTCTGGTGTTTCAAGATAAAACTGAGCAATTACACAGGAGAGATTTTTCAAACCTTTTTGAGCCAAACTACAAACAAGGCTCACTATTTTTCATGTACTGTAGTTAATTGCACAGCTTTGTAGCGAATAATAGATTTATGACAAACAAAAAAAATCTGGCTCTTATTAGTTCTGCTAGAGATGTTGCAGGGTGGAGATTTCTCTTTCTGACTCCTGCACAGAGAGACTTTATAGTTTAATTTTTGATTAACTTAATTGGTCCAGGGTCTGATTATAGTTATAAAGATTTGAATCAGTAATTGCCCATAGACTTTCAGGAGTTACTTTTGAGTTGTTATACCATGGAAGAAGAAAATAAATCGGATCAATGTTTTAACTTTACACAGTATTGTGTCCTGCTATGAAGGAAGGAAGGAAGTTGCTATATGTCTTTAAGTCTTTGTTCAGTGAATTGAATGCACTAATGATACATACCACTGCCCCCTGAAGGCAGTATTTTGATTTGTACAAAAAGTGGTGCTTGTATCAATGGAAAGGTGTTTAAAGGATTATACAGCATCATCTGTCTAGCTAAGGGATATATGTGAACTGGTGTGAACAGGATGAGAATTGCCAAAGGACATATGAATTTCTGTAACAGTAGCAATATCTCCAGCCCTTAAAATCATGCTCAGTAGTATCCTTAAGTAGAGTCTCTCTGCTGTTCATAGCACACACCTTGCATTTTCTGTATTATGCCTCCTATCTTGAAACTCACTTTATCTGGATGATGGTGTGATTTGCAGCTAGAACAAGAAAGGATCAGGAGTAAAAAAACATGAGAACTGGTGGAGCGATGCCTACAGACGGCAAATGTGTAAGGAGATTCTGAGAAACGGTGATTGCACTTGCACCTGAATGGGAAGCCAAGAGTGAGAGCTCTAAGATTCTGGCTACTTAGTCCCTTTAATAAAATAAAATAGAAATCTTTCAGGACTTAAAGAGTAGTTTGCTTTCCAACCTTCTAAAAAAAACTTCTTATGTTTTTCTTTATCCATTGGGATCTAGCTATTTTCTTCAGTCCTAAATCTTTTGAAATTATTCATTTTACTCCTCTTACACTTTCTTTAAAAGGAAGATACCACTGGGAAAATTGTACGCCTTCTGCTGAAAGTCTCATAGCAGATGATTAATATCTGCTACTTTGATAGGGAGCCTGAAACTTCAAAACCCAGGAGTTCAAGCATTTTGCTGCTAGCAGTTTGCTCTACTCTGAAACCAGTGCCCAAGTCCAGCTGAAAGACTACTTATCATTAGGATATTGCCTAGTGATTTAGTTCTGAGTAAAGAAAGGGGAGACTAAAATGTGTAGGCACACAGGGGAGAAAGCTTTAAAAGTAGCAAGACTGCAACATTGCACATAGAAGATGAGGGGAAAGGGGTGTCCTCCCCTGATCCCCACCCATTTCTTTATTCTCTTTCCCTCTGTCTGGTATCTCATAGAGAATAAGAGAGGAAAGAGCCTTCATTTCAAAGATGGGACAAAATGAAGCACGGGATCTGTGCTGGATGGGTTTCGTTTCTGTCCCAGTTAAACTAAGCAGCATGTTCAGTTGAGTCAGCGCAGCCTTTTGTTTAGAGTAAGGTCTGTGGCAAAACTATTCTGGTTAGAGGCAGGAGGTGGAGAAAAAGATTTAGTGAATAAAATGAAGAGAGGAAGCAGAATCTAAAGCACAAGGAGAGTGGTCAGTGTGACCATTCTCATCATTAATGGTGTGATTTGCCTTCCTTGACAATTGTGTTTTCATTTGACATAAAACACTAGTCATTTTCCAGATATTTGATAAAATCTTCAGCTCATATCCACATTATAATAACACATCATTCATATCTTGACTGATGCTTTGACTTACAGAGAATTATCCCCTATTTAATGGCCAAGAAAATTGGAAATTAGAGCTACAGTTATCTATGTTAGGTAAAGGACGGGATATAGATAAACACAGGCCACTGCTGTGTAAGACTGCTGGTACAATCCTTTGTCAGCTCCTGAATACTTAAACCCTGCAATGATTCTACAAGTTGATAACAGAGGGGCAAGGGGCAAGAGAGAAAGCATTGACTTATTAAGTGTCCGATCACCAATTTCAGCTGGACAGTTGTCAGATTTTGGCTGAAATTTTAACAAGGTTTAGCAAGCGTACTGGTTATCCACAAGATCCATTGCAATCTCAGCCTTTGCATGTGCTGTTTGTTACTAGAAAACAGGCAGGCAGGAGGGAGGATGGTTTCTTAAAAGCATGTTTTCTCTCTTCACCTTGAGCCAAAGTTTCTAGAATGATAGTTTCTAGAGCTTTCCCTTATACGTGGAAGAGTTACATAACAGTATTAACTGTGTGGTGCATGTTGATGTAGTGTGACTTTTTGATAGGGAACATTTGTGTCATGACAGATTGTCTATTTAAGAATTATTATCAAAGGGAGAGAGAAAGGATATGAAAAACATGTTTTATTTACCTAGCTCCTGAACCTATGAGCTACCCAGTATCCTCATCCTTGCATTAACTTCAGTCTGAGTTAAGTATGTCAAAGTCCTTCACTAAAAGACATAAAAGGGAAAACAATAATAATAATAACAAACAAAAAGGAACCATTGAATTGCTAACAACAGCCGATTAATTTTATTTTCCTTAGAGGGCATGGAGAGCACAGTTTGCAGTTTTCCTGCAGCAGACTGGCCTCAGACATCAGCCTGCTCTTTTGAAAAACTGGACTCTATTCAGCACAATGAAAACAGGGAGTATATTTCTGTCTTTTTTTTGCTTTGTTTGTTTTGTTTTTCTGTTTGGATGCAATTGCTAGCATCTTTTATTAGACTTAATTCTATTATATGTTCACAGCTCTGGCTCTAGACCTAATTACCACTTCTGGAAAACTACTACTGTACATACCGCACATCATGCTGTTTAGACCCTTGTGATTCCCTGTTATTTAAAATCTCCAAATGTTTCAGTTTCTTCCCAATCCTGACCACAATAAAATAGCAGTAACCCCTTCTCCTTCCCTTAACCTCATACACAAATAAGACCAGCCCCTAAACTGTTGCTGTAAACAAGGAATTAATTCCTCTTGTTGGCCAGATTTAGAGTTGTTCCCTTAAGTGCTACTCTGGCCTGCACATCAAAGGCTTCACTACACAAACTATTCAATTTAGATGAGCTAAAGAGAATAAAATGGTTGTGCCAAGCTGTAGCAAAAATTTGCAAACCACGAAATTTGTCTAGAGAAGAACAAAGTGCTTTAGAAGAGTAAGATTTTTCCCAAACAGGTCCCCAAGTCTAGCACTTATTTGGAAGCAACCTTGCTTTAAAATCTGAAATTAAATGGTAAAATTTGACATGAGGTAAGAAGTTATTTTAGCCACAGCCACCATGAATAAGAAGAGGTAGAAGGCGGAGTAGGAAGAGAAACATGAATAAAGAGAAGTGGCTCTGGAGAAGGAGAAAGGAATAGTCTTTTCACTAAAAATGCTGCTTTAGTGGTGCTTCATTATTCACTGACTTGGCAAATAGTTTCTAGTGGAAAGTTCAGCCATATGAACATCTTTTTTTTTTCAGCACTTCCAAAGTCGTCTTAGGGAGCATGATCATGAGACAAGTCCATAAAAGTCTAAAGAGAGTCTGATATGCTTTGCAGAACGGCAGTTTGCATTGTACCCGCTTACCTGTGAGGAGATTAACTTCTGGAGGTCATCTAGGGGTTCAGTGTTACTTCATTTCTCAGGTCTTCAAATTGTATAATTATTTATATATTGTGCCATTGCTTCAACCATTTTATAAGCTAGTCTTATAATTAGCCCCTGGTGCATTCTGAGTGGCCACTCATGTTTCTACTTCTTTCTTGAAGCACAGAAGGCTTTAAGACCCTGTGGTTCAGTGGCTTTAGCAACCACCTTAACCACTGGATGAAAGATTACAAAGGATGATTCATCTCATGCAGTTTTTAAATAGCTAAAGTTAGGGTGTTGTTCAGCCATTAACATTAGGTTCTTCTGGTATAGGAATAGATGCGTGCTCTAGGCATGTGGACTGAACATGAGGTGTCCAGTCTCCCATCACAGCCAGTGAAGATCCCTCTAGTGCAGTCAGTAGAAATAGGAGCAGTAGTTCAGCGCATCTGAGTTTCTGGCTGGTTGTCTAAACATCTCTCTAGGACCTCTTGATGATGCTGACTAGATACTGTGGACCTTAATGGGACCTTAGACCCCTAGGGAATGGTATGCGCAAGAAAATTTAACCTTCTCGAGTGAAATCCACCCTTATTCTCCACCTCCACAGCTTGCTTTCTGTCATGGACATGCAAATTTCTTTCCAGTCTATTAATTAAAATATAGCAGTGCAGCTTACAGCAACACTTACAATCTGACATTTATTTAAGAAGAAAGGAAATATATAAATTGTACCTGTGCTGCTTGGCTTAGAGTGAACCTGAAGGACCTAGTCAAGGCATTTGTGCTTATGTTTTTTTTTTCTGATAGAACATTTTCTATTTACCTCTTTTAAATACACTTTGACAGTGTATTTAAAACACCTCATCTTTTTGCCTTTTTGATATCAAGTCAAAGATTTATGTGAAAATGTACATTTTTCGACCAGCTTTGGTACTAATTTTCCAGTGAGGTGTATACATAGCCACCTGGTGCCGATGTCAAATGTGGATTTTTATGGTGGTGTGGCTAAATCCCCACAGTTATTAGAGAAAAAAATGCCAAACAAACCAACCAACACCCTCCCCTCCCCCTCCCCCTTCCCCACCCTCTAGATTTCTTCCTGGAACCCCTCTATATTTTTGCCAGTAAAACCCTTTAGGGTAGTGCAGAGAAGTCCTGAATTTGTACACCAATAAAGTCTATCTAGGAAGTGATTTTCCGTTGCCCCACACTCACCTCAGAGTTCATTTAAAGAGCTCTATTTACCATTACTGTGGCAGACACACATGAAAGAGCAGACACAGTCAATGATGCTTTCAGTCTGTTCCACCCCAGCATCAAACACCTCTGTCACAGTGACACTAAGATCATAGTCGAGTACTCATTAAAAAATAGAAAATCAACTCAACATTGTGTTACTCCAATACAGATTACAGAGCCTTTGGTTCTTAAGTTTCTTGTAAATGCTAATCAACTCCAGCCTTTTTATTTCTTCATCCGAGACATTTTGTAGCCATGTGCCTGTATATAGTTGCTGTGCTTTGGGCTGAACTACGAGTAGCAACCTTTTTATAGGTCTGTTGTTAAAACTCTAACATTATGAGATTCATCAAACTAACTTACACTGCTAATCCCGTAAGAGTCTCTTCTTACCAATGAATGATTTATCACAAAAGAATAGTCTTCTTTATTAAGAGGTTCTCATGCTCTAGAGCCTCTTGTGCTCAAACAGATTAAGAGCTGCCACTGTTGCATTAGAAGAAATATGCTTTTCACTGGGACAAAAGAAACTAGGGAAAGTGTATCAATCACTGGCTTTCCATGATTTTCTTTCTTTTCTTTTCTCTAGAGATTATTTGCAAAAGGCTATGTTCATAGTTTTACCAGTAAAGTTTCTGAATTTGGGAAATACATAATTGCTTTACCGTGCAACTCAACCCAGTGGTAATTTCTGCCAGTGTATCAACGCATTTGCATCACTATCTGATAACCTGATCTTTCAACTTTCAGCCCAGATCTTATGCATCTCAGTACTTCCAAATATTCTCATGAATGAAAACTCAGATATTTCTGACTGCAAATCAAGTGGGCCATGTGTTGCAAAACTCAAACTGCGGGCACACAGTCACATTTTTTGGTCCGGGGAAATGTGATGGTGATAAATAATTGTATACAGAACTGTTCAGTGCATGAAACTCATGGGGAAGAAGACGGGAGAAACATTCATTTTAAGAAACTAGTGTAGAGACAGCATAGGTCTTAGTTCATGTATATTCATTTTAATATAATCTAAACCTTAAATTTTCCTACAAAAATACTGAACTATGACAGGAAATTCTTCTCAGTTTGTTCTCATGAAAGGAGACCCCTAGACTTGTTTACGAAGACAGTCTATCAGTTGCTATCAGTTGCTAACAGTCTATCAGCTGCTGAGCCCACTGACTTCCTATGCTGCAACACAGCTAACTACAACGAGCTGATAAATATGGTCTCTATTCAGCAAAGCACTTTAGCGTGCGCTAAGCTTTGTCAGGATGAGTATTCAGATTAAAGGCGCTGGGACTTGCTCTATACCTGGAGTAAAGTTAGTGCTTTAGTGTCAAGGTGGACTGGGCCTTTCACATACACTCCCTCTTACCCACACCTAGGCATTGCTGATATATCCCTTAACATGCCAATGTCAAACATAAGCTGTTAGTTCCTGCACAAAAAACAAATTAGTGGAACAGAAGAAATTCTTGGAAATCTGTTAAGAAATGATGTGGATGTCTGTGCAGTTCTGTAGGAAATAAAACATGGGATTGGTGAAGTCATTTATTTATGATCTTTTAAGTATGCAATCATAACAGGGTCTCGTAAAATAGATCCTTTATGATGATGGATGGGTTCATCGGCAGACTTCCAAGCTGCATAGTATGTTTATACATGGATTTGTGCTGGCTATTATTATGTAGTGAAATCTACACAGTAAATAATAGTTGGAGTACCATACACTAGGTACAATTCAAAAGTTCTTCCTGTGTATGATGGCAAAGATTGTCATGTTGCAGGAAGACCACTCTGACAGTTATCAGATGCTTACTCTGGGAAACATGTAGGTCTGTGCATCTTTAAATGGCATCTGTATTCTAGTGCTTAGGTAATATTCACCCTGCCATTCCTTCTTGTTAAGTGCAGAAATGTCATAGCATAATTGGAGGAAATTCCAGTTTTAACAATGCTTAGTCTTTTTTGGCTAATAAGCATGAAAATTGTCAAGAGAACACATTGTCTCCTTACAGCCACCTTCCCACCTTGAGCTCTATCACTGATTATGGGACCAGAATGTGTGTGGGGAAGGAAAAGAGCCTGTTCATCCTCAGCCTAACTCAGTTATTCTCCCTCAGTTGAGACTGCTGTGAAAGTGTTTTATTCATTTCTCATTATGTTCTATCATACCTGTCAAGTGGCTGTCACAGAAATCCATGAGACATTTTCTACTGGAGTTCTCCCTCTCCAGGGGCACAGGCTTGAGGGCAGAAAGAGAGAGGCCTGGGAAGCAGAGAGCCTTGGAGGATTTAAAGAGGAATTAAGGAGTGAGGAGACTGGAAGGGAGAAGGCTTTCCTGGGAAGAGAATGACAACTTGGAAAAATAGACAATGCACAAGTGGGCATATGAAACAAAAGGATAATGAACATCCAGTAGTGGGCCCTCATGTTTTATTTATCTTTGATTTCACTACTGCTCATTCAATACTGCTCAAACTCGAACAAGTCCAGCCTCCATCTCATAAGTGTCATGATAATGAGAGTTAAGTGCAACACAAAGGTACATGAACAGGATGAGAAGTACACTTTGGCAGACGTCACTTACACATAACTTATAGGAGGAATTTTTCTGATATTATCTATTACTCTTTTGGAAAAACCTACCCAGTGCTCATTGTTAATGCTTTGTGTGCCTTGCATCAGAATGCACGCAGCAGGTCTTATGTACTTTACTTCTCTTCCAGACACTTTGATAAAAGTGAGAGTTCATACAGCACATAAATGTAATTCCAAAATGGGCATCTCTTGAGCTGCATGTTCTCTCTGTGACTGACAGTACAATTGGAAGCCATTTGCTGCACAAAGGAAAAATGCAAGGAGTTATTTTTCTGGCTAAGCTCACAGCATCATTATTAAGTGCAGTGGTGTTTATATGCAGGACCCAAAGTACTAAAGTGCACAGAGACACACTTGAAGTGCTGCTCCTCAGAATCTGCAGTAATCATATTCTGTGAAAGTCAGAGATTAAGGGAGTCATCTGAACAATCAGTAGTGCATCTGTCTCACATATTATATGCAGTTTGAAGTATCCCTCAATTTTTTTTCTGTAAAACTAACATCAGTGTTTACCTATAAACAGACACAGAAGTCATTGCTGGCTATACTCTGCTTTGTATACAATGCTATTATATAAAGAGCTCAAGCAGCACGTCTGGCTGCCTGGATGTGTGTGTTCTCCTACTCCAGCTGCCAACAGCCTAAATTATTCAGCAAGCCCTGATCATGCCAAGTTTTTAGTCAACAATGAAGATCCTGCCAAAGAGCTAATAATGTTTAAAAAAAAAAAGCAATGTTTGTGACAATTAACAGAGCCTACAGCCTGCAAAGAGAGTTGGACTCATTTGTAAAGGAAAATTTAAATGATATGCTTCATTATAAATGGTCCCATGCAACACATTGCTAATCAACCAGAGCAGCTTCTTTTTTTTTCCTCCTTTCCTATCAGATAAACCAACAGCAACATGAGCCAAAGTTCTTGGCCACTGCTTGCTATAGTTAAATGTGGTGTGGTTATCTATCAGTATCATAATCGGCTCAGATCAAACTGAATAATTAGCACTGAAGTGGATGAATAGAGCCCCAGCCTCTTATCTTGTCTATTAATAATAAGTATAACTTCACAGCCAAATCAAGAGGTATGTTTATTGTACCCCTGAGAGCCTGTTTGGGTAAAACCCCATGCGACCTCACCACCATAAGCAGTGCAGATGGGACAGTGTGTGCCTGTAATGATGAGCTGCCAGCTGCCAGCCCCCCCCCAACTCCACAGCTCAAAGTGGGAATGAGAGAGGAGATAAACAAACCATGCACAAACACGAGAGACATTTCTAGGGACTCCTTCCTCCTCATGTCTTCCTTACTTACACCATGTCAATTAACAATAATTGCTTTTCATACAACAGAGCTTGCAGACAAGCAGCTAAGAATAACATGCTTTTCACCCAAGCTCACGATGAAATGTAAGTCATGTTTTATAGTGTGATGACTACTTATTGCTAAAATTTTAGGAATAACATTCAGATACATTTTTCTCATATTTAAAGCCTGGTACATACCTACTAATTACTGTGCAGTGTCCAATGCAATAATTATCATTATATTACTGCATTACAATACTACCCTCGTTTTAACATCTCTAAGAATTTTCAGCCATGTTTACCTAATTAGTGTCAACTCAATTTTGCTTATTTTAATAATTAGAGAAGTTAACTCAAAGGAATGGCTTTTACTCACTGTTTGGAAAATGCTTACCACAACTCATCTGTAGTTTAATACTCACATTCACTTTGGTTTTATTAATAAAGATACCTGCAAAATGCACTGCTATAAGCAGCCTGATTATTCAGCTCACATCTATCACAGAAGTAGAGTTTTATTTATCTGAGGTAACTGAAGACTTTTTGAAATAGTCTCTCTGTGTGGTTTGTTTCTGAACTGAGATGAACCAGGCAAGTTCTAATTGGATTTGCTTTTGTGTTTTCCAGAGGCTCAAGCTGTGTTTTCCCTTGTCCTGTTTTCCTATGTGACTTAGATTATGAAAAGAGATTTGGGCTTCCCTGTTACTAGAAGTGTCTGAGATAGGGAAGTGAAGAAGGAAAGAGGATATGTCTTCCCCTTCAGAAAAGCTGGTCATGGACCTAGAAATGCTGTCTGGTGAAGGAGGAAGGCTTTGCACCTTTTATTAGAAACAGATGAAGGCTGCCCGTTGTTGGGATACGGAACAGAGCAGGAGGAGGAGAGACAGAAGTCTGAATTGACAAGAAAGCATTAGCGTTAGTCTGCTACTGTGTATAATGGGATTAAATGTGGCTTAGGCTTTTTTTCCCTTTTTTTCTTAGTTAGGCATTAAACACTTAGTAATGCAATTAATTTTTACTAGTAATTTACTGTTTTAAAAAAACCCAACAGAAACCAAATGTTAAACTTACTATAGGAAACACTGGCACCTACATTTAAGCATGGCAAATGGACTGCTCAGCTCCTTATAGACTCAGACATTTACCTATGTGGAACCAAAAAAGCCATGCACAGCATCTTCAGAGGAGTAATCCCCCATGGGAACACTTCCAGGCTACAGTAAGGCCACATTTGGGCAAATACCTGAGTATATTTGGCAGCAAATAGCAGGAAGAGTTACTAAATACAAGTCCTTAACAAGCTGTCCAATTTCAACTCTGTCCTAATTCAGCCTCAAATAAGTGAATGGAAAAACTCCACTGGCTTCAGGGAATGTCAGACCAAGACAGGTTTATGGCTAGAGAAAAATGCAAATATATATTTTTATATCAAAATATCTCTACTGCAAAGTGCCATTTCTACACAGACACGTGGGAAGCTCTTATCACTTCTAGTTGGTGGAGCCAGCTTCCCAAGGAAGGGTTGTTAGAAGAGGATCAGGAATAATAAATATTCTGTTTCAGAATCAAATGTTTGGCATATTTTTCACATGTGCTAAAAGCTCTCTGTCACTGACACCAGTGGCTTCCAGTAAATACATTTTCCCTTAGGAAAAACAGAGCGGACTGAGGTGTGAAGGCAGGACCTGTGGTGGAAAGCTGAGCCCTGAGCTGTGACGCTCCACCCTTCATGGCTGACAGCAGGATTAAGATAAAATGATCTCTTTTTCAGTTTGTTGTTTGTTGTTTTTTTTTTTCTTTTCATTGCCTTCTTTTTGCCTTCATAATCCAAAATGTAATGCTTAGTAAAGAAAATCAAATCAGGATTTACATGCACACCTTCCAGCTTTGTTCAGAACTCATTAATTGTATTCAGAATGAGGAAAAGTGTCCTATTTCACTTAACTCAGACAATGACATCTCTTAAGAGTCAAACCTTGAATGCATCTGAGTGATGGCCTGAGCCTTGTGCCAGTAAAGCTCTCCGCCTCTTGTCATGCCTGAGATAAAAGGCCGAGATTCACCATTTCTCCCATTTTTCTCCTTACTGTTCAGTTTACTCCTTTCTGAACATCCATCTGGCATTATTGTGCTTGCTTAGCAAGATTCAGGACAAATAAAAAAAGGAAGATAATTTCTTCAAATTCTAAAGTAGCTGTTAAGCTACATCTGCCCATTCAATTCAACCACCAGCAAAGACTCTGCCTCTGCCAGACATGCAGCTGTACTTGCAGCCGTGATTCAAGTCTGGAAATGAATTTCCAGACTCACTAAAAATCTGCTGGAGAGACATGCAATGAGTAATATTTTCTGTTTTGTGTATGTATGGATTTATTATAGACAGAAATTTGGCAAACGGACCTGCTCCACATTTCCAGCATCCTATCCCTGTAGACTAAGTGTTAAAATACATACATGTATGCACTCTCAGACACACACATTTATACATACTGGGATACAAATATGGCCATATATATACACATTCAACCCCTCCTATTCAGTTACTAACACCAATTCTCAGTAAAAAACAGAAGGGAAAATGATCAATTTTTTATAGTATGTTACCTACAAGTGCAGACATGAGTTTGATAATCGTGCTTTTGCTGCACACAGACTGTAAAATATTTATGGAGACAATATGATTTGGGTCAAGGCATTAAATAAAGTAAAAGTTGCTTTATTCAATATGTGATGAATGGTATCCATATTAAAAACCAGAGGGAAAAGTGCTCAAATGAAAAAATATGCTTAAAACAAATTCATCTGTTCAATGTTCATAAATGTTTTAAGAAATGCAGATAAACAAGTCTTGAAATCCATATTTACTGTACACAACTGAAAAACTAATAGTATTTATTAAATCCAGAGGGAGAAGTGACTAAAAATTTAGTATTTAATGATCAACAAAAAAATATTTGTCCTTGAAAATTACCATAGTATTTATTGTCAGGCAAGTTACAATAGGGTTATAGCTCTTCTCTTGATAAATTAATAAAGCTGTTAGGTCAACATTGATCTAGAAAGAAAACATTTCCTCCAAGTGTGAGAATATTTTTAAAGCGTTGATTCTGTGGTATTTCTGCATTAAAATATGTGGAGAATGTAAAGTGAATTTGCTTGGCTATGAGACTTCTGCTTCATAAATAATAAAGATTACAGAAAGACCTGATCCTATAAAAACTTAAGCATATGCTTGACTTTACACATGTATGAGGTCACATTTGCACTTCAAGTTAAGAGTTTGTAAAAGAAGAGCAGCTTAAACAGTCAAAGATATTAAACACTGCTGGTCTGCAGGCACTTTGTCCACATGAAATTCAGACAGAACATAAGGCATTATTTGGCTTTCTTACCTGATGTATGTCAGAGGGAATCTACCCCCCCTTGGAGACATGACCAGCTTTGGGACCTCCTACCTACCATTTTTGTCTTTCACCATATACACCTCCATATTCAGTTTTCTACTCTTCCTACTGGTCTAGTCTGTCTGTCACCTTTCTGAAGCTGAATTTTCATTTTGCCTTATAGAACTGGCACATAAAGCACTAGACCCTGCTCATTTTTTTTCATTTCCTTTTTCAAAACTTACCAACACCACCGTGCTTAAACAGCAGCTGGATAATTATGAGTTTATCACAGAAATGAGTTGCCAAAGCTGAAAGGTGCTTTTAAGGCTCCATACATTTTTTTGGGCCACTGTAATGATGCTTACACCCTCCAGGTTTGTTATCAAAGATGTGTGGTAAAGTGCATAAGCATAATAAACCTTTTTTGGTAAAATAAGTGCTGCTATGTTTTTACCTCTTATTTGCTATGAACTAACAGCACAGAGTCAGGTACCGTGGCTTACAGAACCTGCTTAATCATTAAGTCTCAGTCACTCACTGTGCGTCTAAAAATCAAAGACAAAAGAACCCAGCTTTTTGTGACTTTTGAGCACTTTCAGGAGGATCTCAACATTAACTGGAACTTTGATAAGCAATCACAACAATTTTTGCAATTTGAAACCTGTTTCTGTTAATTTATACTTTGAATGAAGTTGTTCAGGATATTTTGCACTGCTTATGCCTTCCTCTCTGTCCATTCTTACTACACCTGCCACATTACTGCTTAAATACAAGCAAAAATGCCACTAAACCCTCACAGCAGTCTTTGAAATAAATAGCTAAGTGTTACAGAAGGAAGTAATGTGTCAGAAAGGAATTAGATTTGGATCTTATGTAAAACCTAGTTCAGTGACAGCAAGCTCAGTGCCCATTTGACTTTGCAATATTCTCCTGGAGAGTCACTGTTACAGGCAGAATTTTCTTATAGGAGTGCTGTTTTTTCCTCTGTTACAAAAATCTCTTTGGTGACACTGAGCTCCAGCTAAAGGAACAGGGCAGGTCTCAGTGACCCTTTACCAGATATCTACTTGTTGGCAATTTGAGCTAGGAAGGGATTTAGTGTGCTCAAGAGCCATCAGCACTATGTGATAAAATAGGAAAAGCATTATTAGCATTATGTAGACAAAATTTAAATAATTTCTGAATTTATTTTGTCTTTTATCCAAATTCTTTCTGGGTTAACACTGTGAAAACAGTGTCTCAGCATCTTCAGAATCAGTCAGCTCCTATTGCTTGATTCCTAGTTATTACAAAATACAGTTGCATTGTCACATTTATTTTGATAACAAGTTATGATGTCATGAGAAAGGGAATATTTTTAAAAGTCTATAATAAAATAAACTATCTACATTTTAGTTTTAAAATTTCCTAAGTTCATAAACTTTATACCCACTACTATAAACAGAAACTATAGCAATAGATAAAATTCCCATAGAAAAGGACTGGCTATACAAGAATATCTTGTAACCTAACAGGGGAGGAAACATATGGAAAGTAAAAGTTCCTAGCTAGGAGTGTCTCAAAGGTACTCCTGTGGCACAGACTACCGTCTAAATTTAAGGTGGGCAGCAGGAGTGAGCTGCTTCTGAGCAGAGAAGAAATCTGGTTTCTTCTTTTCCCTTCCTTGTTACAGACTTCAAGTACAGCAGGGTTACCTCTCTTCTATGTAAGAGGCACAAATTGTGATGTCACTCCCCTGGATCACAGTAGAACATTGTATTCTGCTTTCTTGCATTCTGCTTGCACTTTCTAAATACCACAGACCTAGCAGCAAAATACCACATTTTATATGTCTTGATTAAAATTCCTCAAAAAGTGTCAGGGATCATTTCAGCAATTCTCTCTTCCTCAGTTTGTAAACAAATACAAAGCCCAAACCTCCTCTATTCTCTATATCACTGAAGCCTGCTCAAGGACTGACAGTTTTGTTCTTCAATAACTGAAGGACTTCCAGTGCAAAACACACAAAGTGCCCAGACACAGTGGTGGTGTTTCTGGGTTGGCTACTATGCATCCTGTGTGGTTCAGACGGATGGGACAATTCAGCAAAAGTGAGATAGCTTTGACACATGTTGCAAACAACATTGTCATACGTTTGAACTTGTGATAGAGGTAATTCGTTGTTATCCATTTTGCTGGAAACTATGATGGTTTGACATTTTATGTCATGAGCTACCCTTCACATCCATCAGTGTGACTATCCTACACAAGATTTGAAAGTAACCTGTCCCCAGAAAGGTTAACATATAGTGGTAAATAGCCATCTATCAGTGTCCTCTAAGTCCATATCTGGGGATAACAGCGATTTCGCCAGCAATCGATATTTCTTTTGATCTTGGTGCCACTGATAATTGCTGTTATTTTTGGATCCGTGCTGCGTTTCGTATGGATGCCAGTGCAACGTGTACTTGCACTGTATTTATTAGTTCAACTGATGTTACTGGCACCTTAGTAAAGCTGGTACTGTCTGACTGTCAGATTTAAAGTCTGGGATGACTAATGACTTCCCACAGCTAAGTGTTGGAAAGACAGAGGCTATTTTAATTGGGGCTTCTTGTCAGCGAAAACAAATGTCTCCTCTTCACTCTATATTGGAAGGATGCCATCCTGAACTCACTCATCCTATGAACAGTCCTGTCATCTTTATTGATTCTGTGCCAAGTTTGATGCTCACAGTGGCTGAGTTTCTAAGGTAGTGTATAATGCTTTACTTTCAACATACAAACAAGTCACTTCATGACTGCTGTGGAGATTCGGGTATATTTTCCTTCATTTCTTCAAGAGCGTAGAAACAGTGCTTTTTGTGGCCTTCTTAAACAACCTGGTCAAAAATATAGCTCTTGAAAATTGCATTGTCTACTTTATTTTTTCTTTTTCCTTGAGATATGAGGGAATCGAAAACTTTCATTTATACATCAGATCTAAAACTTCCAGCCCCTGCATGAGGTGTTAACAAATACAAGGGATCAAAAACCTCAAATGTAATATTTATGAACCCAGATAAACACTTATTTCATACTCTCTACACAGCAATTTTTGCTGAGTCACAACCTCAATAATGATACCAAAGCATGGACTAAAGCCAGCCAATGAAAATGATTTTTTTTGTCGGTTTTAGTAGAGACCAGTGACTTTGCACCTTTGCCTATGTAAAGTCAAGTCAGAAAGGAAAGAACAAACAGCTGGGTGTGATGATGCATATTCAAGATGCAGGCAAGAAGGAAGCAAAACCTATGACTTTATAGATCTGTTGAGTTGAAGAGTTTGTTGCAATTATAATTTTAAAGGATATTACTTTACTTATTTACCTATTGATTCCCCATCATTAGATAAATTAAATTACACCATTAAAATGCACACTGTTTTATATTTTTCTAAAAAATAAAAGCATACAAGCTATATAAAAAGGTAACTACATTCGCGTATAGTAACAAAGCCATGTGAAACTGATGTACTTGGATTGTAATACTGTGTGGACTAACTCAAAGAGGACACACAGGCTTTCTATTACAAAGGGAGCTGAGCTGAACACTTAAACCACTTATTTCAAAAGACCGAAATAGTCTGTCCCCTGAGAACCTTAGGTATCTCTTTCACCTTTTGTACTAAGTCTTGTTTTATATTCTGTAGATATCAATCTTCTCTCTATGTCTGCTTACTAATGTTCAGCCCTGCGGGTATGTTCCTTCAGTTGTGTTTTCTTACTGAGGTTTGGGAATGATATTCTGAAGTTCAGAAGCATTGCTATAACCTTGGCTACATATGTGTTTGAATTAACTGTTTCAATGCTGCTTTTCTAAAGGTAGACTTGTGTAAAGTATTTTTGCCCACATAACAGACTGGGTAATGCCTTTACAAGAATTAGCAGGATGGGGATCAAGAACATAGGAAAGCCTGTAAAGAATGTGTTAATTACATCAAGTTAATAGGTAACAAACCAGTATAGTAAAAAGTATCTTGTTTCAATAAAATCAGTATACAGGTATGTGGGGAAAAATAGGTTTGTTATGTGAAATGATAAATGTCCATTAAAACAAGTGTTTAAAAAACCCACTGTTGTAAACTATTGTTACAAAGTTGCTATAGTGAGACCTAGTACTATATTATCAGTGGGATAAAACACGCTAACAGACGTATTATTTCATGACAGAGTTAATGTGAATCCTGACCACCTGTGTTAGTCAAGGCCAAGTGAAAGCAGATGCATTGTAAATTCCGTACCTGACATACTGATGAACTGCCACACTGAAACAACTGAAGGCATGTGTCTTAAAATTTGGGGGCTGAGATATGCAGAACAGCTCTGACTCTTCCCCGGTAAGGTGAGGAGAGCCTGATTCTCTTGGCAGGAAGGGAGTCTGTGGGGATGGCAATGAAGGAATGATGGTACTCGTGTGGTTTAATATATATTCTCCCTTAAATTCACAATTCATTCACTCAAGACAATCTCACTTACCTGCAGCTGCTGGTGACTGTATTGCTTGGGATGAAATCAGTGCTAAGGTGGGGTGACAAACTGGGTGTGCTGAGGGGAGGATTTGGGGCACTGCACAAATACCTGCCTGGCTTAGCTGGAATAAAGGCACACACTAGCTAGCACAGCCTGCTCCTAAATAAACCAAGAGCTAATCTACATCCAACCATAAATAAAGACTCTGCTTGGGAGCACTTGTGCCCTCCCAATACTAGGCTAAACAATCTGACACCCAGTTGCAGTGTGTGAGTGACTGAGTCGGGAAAATATACCAAAGAATAGAAATAAGGCCTTTGCCTCAAGCACTGAGATCTGTTAGAGGGGAAGATTATTGTTTTGCATCTAGTGCCAAAGACATGAGCATCAATCCTATCTTTAAAGTATTGTACAGCAATTCTTCTCCTTTCCTTAAAAATGTGCCTGCTGGTTAATTTCATAGATATCAACAGAAGCATGGAGTTGCCAGCTCTGTGTAACCCACCCCAAATCTAACAGCTGTACTTGTGCACATGCAGCACCAAGCCATCTGTGCAATGTAGCACAAAGCACTTTACTTGACTTAGTAAAGGACAAGAGAGAAAGGCTTTAGCACTATTAAGAAACCTTTCTTCTTAGGAGTGTTTTGGCCAGCTTCTGCCTCACTTCCCAGGAGGCGTGCAGAAACGGGTGTCTTGGAAGAGCTACGAGGAAGTCTGGCTGAGCGAAATAGCATTCCTTCTGCGGGCTCGCGGTGTGTGCACACCACTGTTGGTGGAACAAATGGTAGCCATATGCTTCCTCCTGCAAGCTAGCTAGGCATATGTGACCACTGCCCTCCTTATACCAACTCCTCTGTGTTACCACTCAAAAATACAGCACCCCAGGAAGGACTGATCTTGTTGATGTGCTCTTTGCCAGGACCTATACCTAGGAGCAAAGATGACATGGCAAAAGCATATTCCTCCTCCTTCAGTGGCTGACTTCAATCTGGCTAATTTGCCTTTGTAAGAGGAACGAGGGGGGGTTGTTCTTTTTCTTCCTTCCCGGTGTCTGTGGATGAGAATGGCAACAGAGAATAATTCAGCAATCACTAGGTGACAGTCGGGTATGATGGTTATATTAACACTTTCTTTTTATTTTTCTTTTAAATAAATGATGCAGATGAAACCCCTGACTCTCCCAAGACATGCTGATTTTGCTTTATTATACTTTTTACTGGCACAGCTCTTGACTTCCATGCCGTTAGTTATCTGCAGTGATACTGCAGGATGAGGATGGTACCTGGACTCTCATGTCATTAACTGACTGCGGGTGTGGGAGGTGCCAGGTCATATTCTGTGCAGATTTTACTTAAAAGAATAACAAAGTGCCAATTTCAAGTACCTTGAAATAAAGTTAATAAAATTATACAAAGAATGAATTGCCCAAAAAACTCAAGCTCAAGTCATGCTTCCATCAAAGTTTTGAACAGTGTGCTGCTCAGGCTGGGAAAGAAGATGGAATCTGGATCCAGACATTTCTAGATTCCTCATCAAGAGAGAAATCACTTGTAGGACTGAAATCTGGACTAGTTTTTACAGTGTCTTAAGAATTTGAGACTATTTGCTTCATAGATTTTTCGATCAGCATCAATTCTAATTAAAATATGCATCCAGCCCTGGGCTAACAATTAATTAAAAACATTTTTGTATTTCTAGGTCTTTGAAAAATAATCAATGTCTTTAAGAAGGGTAACGTCGGTCTAATTTGTAATTTTGCCTGTGGCTCCACCCGTGTAAACAGGTGTTGAAGAAGTATACCGTTTTCAATCATAGGGTGGTGGAAAGCTTGCTTGATATGATCAAACTGTTTTTTAGGGAAATGTATTTGTTAGCTACATGGAGGAATTGAATCAATAAAGTATATTCCAAACTACAACTGAGACATGCACAGATGCTCACTCTCTCTCTCTCTCTCTCTCAGCTGGTATTCTTGTTTGTACAGTAAAAGTTTGACAGGAGTAACAGAAAAATAAGTCATCTTTGCTAAGTCATGTTAAAACAAGTTCAAACAGATATTTATGAGAAAATAAAATCCCTAGTGGATCTTTCTCATTGAAGCCTGAATGAACATTGCAGATTGTAATATTTTGTGTATTTTTTCAGTAAATTTGCTAAAACCCCTGAAGTAGTGATGGAGTTCCAGTTGCAAAGAATTCTTGGCTTTACCTATGTTTTTCAGTGGAACCTGTCCTGCAAGGCACTTACTGTTGTATTGTTAGGAAAGCTGCAGTTAGTAAACTGTGAAGACAGGTACAAATGCTCCCATCACTGAAATGCATAAATAAACTCAGTTTTTCTCTGAAACCAGATGCAGTTTGAACGCTGAACAGTTATTTCAATGGGAAGGAGAGTTTAATTTCTTTAGTAAATGAAATTAAGAGATCTTATGCTTGATTGGCAAGTGTGTAGGTGGATCTGACTCTTCAAAAAGTAGAAACCTCTCTGAAACAGAAAGGAAAAAGGTAGGAAATGATACTTCAAAATATTTTCCCATGAGACAGTGAGAGACTACTCTGCTAATATGGATAACAGACAATTCATATATGAAATAATGGAGCTGATGAAAAGTAGTCTTCTCATACTTTACACAAACATACAATTTACATTGTACAAAGATCTGGGAATACTTTAATACATTTTCAAACCTGTGAAATGAGCATGTTTGTATTTCTTTTACATAATTCCCAGGGGACTATCCAAGGAACAGGGTTATGTTGTTGTTCTTCACACAGTGCAAATAAAGAAGAAAATTACATGCTTGAGGTTGTGCATTGTCTGGGTCTATCTAAATGAGCGGATAAACAGGATGGAGAAAAAAAAAAAAGGGCAATAAGGGGATTTGGAGATTGGGCAAAAATCTCTGCTCACTGACTATATAGACATTACCAGCTGCAAATACTTTTCCGGTATATTATGCTGGGAAGCAGAACAGCAGTTAGTGTTAAGAAGAGATCTGAAGGTAGGTGGAGGAGGGCATACAGATGAATACAGCTGGACATGAGGATGGCTGCCTTGATACACCAATGATATGAAATTGGACTAAACTCTTCTCATGTTATCCTTTGAATCCTCCAAAAAACAAGGAAGCTCACCAAAGACTTTAGACCACCTTTTTACTCAAGGGTATCTGGAAAAAAAAAAAAAAATTCCTGCTGGATGTTTGCCCCTTGGCCTCTTGTCCACTTTTGTCTCAACCTGGTGTGACTGAGTATTTCTGGATCCACGGCTCTAATTGATTTATCCTACTGTAACTGAAATTAACTGCTCCTCCTTGCTGCTATGAGAATGAAACAATTCACTCAGTCTGTGCCAACAGCCTAAATTTCTACTTTTCAGTCAAGAAAATTTATAGACAATGAGGAGAATTTTATTTTATCAGAGTTATATACATATTCCCTGACAGAATATGATCTGTGCTTCCCATCATCAAACCAATGCTGGGCCTAAAAGGAAAACAGCAGCAGTCTGATGCTTTAACACAAGTAGAAGAAAGGTACCTAGACAGCAGCAGCAGTGCAATTCTGAAAGCTGAAACTTAATTTTGAAGCAGTCTCACATGAAACGGATCAATGTGTTCAGAGGCAGGTGTTTTGATTTAGGTTGATTCAAAACACCTAAGTGATTCTGCAGTGAAGTAGTTTGCTTTTTTGAAGTAGAAAACCTGAAATGTTTTGGTTAAACTGAAAATTCCTTTTAGAAAACACTCATGTGAATGTTCTATTTCACACTGGAAAAGCAAATACAAAAATTTACCATGCAGCTCTGCCATAATTCCTGTTGGATTTTGTTTTATTTGTATTTTGTTAAGTAAATACCCAGGCCTTGATAAATCTTGTCTTTTTATAACCTTTAAAGCTAAATTTTAGCAGTGAAAGTTAGAAACTAAAGATCAAATACCTGTTCAGTACATTGAATTTCATATCCATTATACATAGAAACTAATATAATCCCAGAATTTCATCTCTCCTCTTGTCTCAGCTTTCGATAAGGTTCTGAAAAGTATTTTATCTGGGGCCCTATCTTTTGCGATTCTTAGGAAGAATGAGTGCTATAGCAAATGGATTGATCTTGAGAGCAAAGTTAGAAGATTAGGAAAACATAATAGACTTAGCCGACCACTCTCTTTGCCTCAAGGAGCCACTTTACAGACCATTGCAAGCTTACTCATAATCTATAAAATGCAGATATCCATCACTTTTACTAGGTAGTGCCTGTACCGGTAGGGGGGATAAGATGAGGATGTTACGTGTTTGGTTGCTGATTTCTCAGTATAAGCCTACAGTCATAATAGCAGTTAGAAGAGCTCTGTGGGGTAAAACATTCACACACATACAGACCCATGAGACCTTATTAAGCTTAATAGTTCAGAAATGCTATGAGCAGTTATATAGAAAATTAGAGCCAGGCATTATGCACAGATGAACAGACATTTCTCTATTCTCTCAACTTCTCTCAGTGATCTGCATGGGAGACGGGAGGTTTCTTGAATCTCCCTGCAGTTAGGAGAGAAAAATAGAAAAGATGAACTAATTTAAAATCTACCCCAAGGGAAAATTCTTGGCCCTGGTGGGTTTAAAGGAGATTTCTATAAAACCTTTTGCTTAGCCTTCTTCATACATTTACTTGACACGCTCTGTTTCTTGAGGGATTCCGGTGGATTCATTTCTGCCATTCTTGGTGCATACACTTAATTGTACAGATTACAGAAACCGTATCTCTTGTAAACTGATTTTATTAATCCATGAAGATAACAAACCCTTAAACAAAGTTAACTTGGTCAATACCACGACTATGAGCTGAGAGGATGTGATGGTCTTGACCAGAAGCATTTCTATTTACCATTGTTTGCACTGTGCATAGCATTCCCAGAAACAGGATACCCTATTACACTCATCACAACCTGTAGTGGTTCAAACTCAGTGTGTGCTCTGGAAACCACGGCTTGTAGGAGCATCGCCTCCTCAGCACTGAGATGAAGCAGATGTATTATCTTCTCGTCCTGGGGAGATAGGTCAGTTCAACTACAGACAGTTACGCAGTGTTGTAAGAAGAACGATGGCACCCAAAAGCATCCAGGTTGTAGTCCTCTGGGAATCAGATGGAGAGTTTGATAGATCCAAAGACTCAGGGGAGTCTTAGACCTTTTATTTTGGGCAAGGCAGAATGCACTTGATATTTTATGATATTCCAATCTTAGGAGTTATTTTCCTAAGAATGGTTTTACATTGTAATGATTTTAATTTTATAGACTCACTAGAATAGTGATTTCCCATTTTATGGCTTCTATTTTTCTTCTTAATCATATGCTTTGCAGATTAAAATAAGACCAGGCAACTGATATTTGTGCAGGCAGTGAATATTACAAGATCCTTCTTTACACAAATAGATAAGTGACAAATCTTAAAAGCCCAGTCAACTTCACTAGCCTTTTTAATACTTCTAATAGCTTACAATAAATACTTCTGAAAAGTGGTGAACTCTAATATGCTTCTTTAGATGATCATCTAAGTGTTTCAGATCCTGGAGATCTTAGTGTCAAATACTAAAGAGGGTCCATAAAACTACATTTTTGAAAGAAGTAAAGCACGTAAGTAAGTTCTTTGTGGGATAAAGTAATTGCAGTTTTGACATATGGGAAGTGAGATTTCTAGTAACTGCTGTTTGGGATGATGAGCCTATTAGCAAGTCCGTAGCTTTATAACAAGTAAGTTACATGGTACAAAAGGTCACGTTTCACAAAATCAGAGTTTTCACTTGTTTGCTTTTAATCACTTTTGTGAGGAGCCTGCAATCTCTGCATTAAGTGTGTAAATTGGGGAATGTTGGAGCAATGCCTGAACAGGAAGTTCTCAGAATTTTCCAAGGTATGTCTGTTCTTTCAGTAAATAATAAATGGGTGTCCTTGCATTGTGCATCAACAGATATTCCTACTGAATATGATACTTTTCTGATAAAATTGGGTATTTTTTCTTAGAAGATGTGCTGTGTAGCCTTACTAATTGTAAGTCACAAAACCAAATCCTGGACAAATTCCAATTTGGATAATATATTTGCTGCTTAGTTAAAGTTAACCTATCTTTATAATTAGATACTGGGATACTCTAGTGGTATAACTTGAGGTCAGTGGAATTGTATTAATTTATACCAATGAGGGTCTGGCTCAATGTTTTTCTTCACTTCTTGCCCTAGGATCTCACTAGAGAGGCTATTAATAGAGTGGAAACATCACAAGGGAAATGAAATGTGGAAAGGGAAAATTGGATATGTCTTTAAAAATAAATTTAATCCAGTAAAGACTACAGTATCAGGAATTAAATTCTTGTCACATGGTTACTACCAATGGTCACCATAGGACAAAGTTCTTGTTTCACCTCCCGCTGAAGACCCTGATGACCATGATGCCACCATGGCCTTTCAGTCTCTATTCCTATAGCAGAACAGAAGCAGACAGCAAGGCATGGACATGTTTTCCCCTGTTTAGTGTTGTCTCACTGTGCTGTAGCTCTGATCACATCCATGTATGCATGCACACATAAAACCAAATTAAACCTGAATTCTCTGAATTTTTTTGATAAGATGCTTGGAAACAATGGAACATCATTTCAGTTATCTCATGCTTGATTACAAACAAGTCTCAGATAGGCCACCAGCCTCAGACTACTCTACTCCAAGCCCATGATGGCTCATTGAGAAGCATGGTGGGCAACATGTTTTCCTCTTCACAAGGGTCAACAAACATTGTTCAGGAGGATGCGTTGATGTTTCATGCACATTAACGGTGGTTATTTCTGTCTGTCAACGACAAAATACAAATAACTATATTGATTCTCATTATAATAAAATTTAATAAATGCCCCTTTCTGTGTCCATGCCAGTATAACATTTACATGAGTTGACTTAAAGTGTATATATTATGATTAATTTTCAGTCAAAACACAATCTAGAAAGAGAAGGCATTGTATGGCTTTCATTTGTATTTGTTTTATATTTGCAATATTTTACATCAGCTACAAATCTGTGCGTGTGTGCTGGTAAGTACTGTCATTACTTTTAAAAACGTGAAATCTTTACAGGAATGTACTTAAAGTTATTGTATCACATCTTCTGTCAAAGCTATGGACACTATAATAATACTTTGATTTCTTTATTTGTGCTAGATATAAATTTTATGCATTATGATCTGGCAATGGACATGATGTTAATGACTATACACTATCTATTCAGCAAGCCTTACTGTTGGATCTAGCCTGATTTATAAAGCAACGCCACCACAACACTAGTTAGGGCATTGTATTCTACTTGCCAGATGGTTAACTCCCATGGGTTAATGACTACACCCAAATTCTAGATGATTTAAGATGTCCTGCGGATATTTCCTTAGGTACAAGGATTGCTGGCTGTTAATTTATATGTGTACTGTATTCCTCCCTCTCTCTATTGGTCTCATGAGAATTCTGAATTTCTTTTTCTCCATAAAATGCTAATAAGCTATATTTAACACCTTCCCCTTTTGCTACTCTGACCATCAAAACATTGTTTTCAGATTTCAAACACTTCATCTATTAGACTGAATTAGTTCCTCACGAAGAGCTAGGAACTGGAAATTTGTATATGCATAAACACACTCTCTTTCACACACACACATATATATACACATGTATATGTATGTACATATACACACATACTCTCCTTTTCAGTTTGTGTATGTTATTTTCAAAAGTCCTTTTTGCAGGCATTTCTCAAGACCTCAAAACTAGAAAATACTTGAGTGTATTACCAAATTTTTAGCAAGCACTAAAAATCTAATTTATTTATTAATCTGAAATAAATCTAAACATTGTTTTATACCAACGCAAAAAATCCAAGTCTGTCACAGAGGGATGTTATCATTCTTGACAGCTAAAACTCATGTAAAAGATACCCTATTAATCACAATATTTTCTTGAGATCTCTCTAAAGTGGTTTGTTACCTCTGACTGTGCCTAACTGGCACACATTCACCTTGAAAGACAAGAGTTTTAGAAAAACAGGAAAAGCATTCACTTAGAGGGAAAACATACAACTTAAGTACAGCTGGTTTATATTTGCATGTGGGAAAAAAAAAAAAAGATGAGTGAAAATTGCAGAGCAGTATGTCAGAAGTTCAATAGTAAATGAAATGGAGATAGGGCAAGTTACTATTTCAAGATATCTATCAGCCTTCTCCTGGTTTCTAGCCACTCTCTATTATCAAGTCACCTTATATACCTCATGTACATTCTGAAAACTTAGCTACATCACTCAGGAAAATTATGTGCTAGGAAAGTTGAGGAGGGGCTGTTGGCAAAGGAAAAGAGAAAGCAGGGAATGAGGAACAGTTATTTGCGTAGAAACATAGGAGCTGACATTGTGAAATAGCTCACAGTCTTGTTCCTCCTGGCAGTAGTTGCTGCCATCAAGTTTTGTGAAAGATACTGTAACGGGAAGTTCTTGTTGAATTCTCTTTTATCCACTTAAGGGATACACATGTTCCTTTTTACCTACATAGAGGTTTAATCTCAATTTGAAAAATTCTGTTAAACTTTTCACATAAAAATATGTTGAGGCAGTAAGTTTCACGAGGTTAGCACATAAATAATCTTTTTGTTATAGATTAAATGTTTTATCCCTACAACTTTTTTAGCTCTTTCCTTATTTTTAATAAGATGGTATTTTAGTTTACTTTTCCATTGACCCTTCAAAGCATTTTATGTGTCTTTTCTAATCTATTTTTTTGGACAATGCCTTCTCATTGCACAAGCCTTCTGAGTGTTTGTACAATGCTATTTAAGCTCAGGGTCATGGTGCATGATTGCAGTTCTTAAGCACCAAGGCTATGCATGCTACTGTTGTTTCTACTACTCACAGCTGGTACTTACAGAAGCCTCTCCACCATCCTAGAGATATTCACTGGCCACCTCTTCTAGTTAGGATGGCAAGAATTCAAAATACGTATTTGTGACATTCTATATGCACCTAATGTCATCTTTTTTTTTTTTTTTTCTACCTAACTGTACCAAACCTGAACATTTTCCGTGAACTATCCATTTAAACATTTGGATATTTTTTTATCCCTGAGTCACCACAGTTAATTTCAAAACCAGCAGTGTGAGTAATGCAGATGATTTCTTCCCACCTGCATTACTTGGTGAGAATTCTGTTTCCCCCCAGTAAAACAGAGGTACCTGGAAATACCATCTAAGTTTTTCAACAGCATGTAAACCAAATGTACAGAGTCAGTAGAAAATGAGAAATGCAGCTGACATTCACCAGAGTATTGATATACCATGTTATGTAGTGGAGACAACTCCAAGCAAGTTTGAGTCCATTGCTGAAGTGACTAGTGGATGTTCAGAAGATCTGTTCATCAAATCTCAGGGTACTGGCTTGGTTTTTAAGCTTGAATAATGTGACAGGGACCCAATGAGCACTTTGTCCTGCCCTGCTGGAGGGAGGCAGGGTCTGGCATCATAAGCAGCTGTTCGTCCCTATCCACCTCCTGAAGCACATCAGTAAACCAAGCTGAAGCCAAGGAGCATTATAGCAGGGGCCTGTCTAGACAGAGAACACAGAGGTACTTCTGCTTCATTGTGCATGTCAAGCTTGGAGCAGGATGCCTGCGTGCATGGAGTCCTGAGCCACTGACAGTGTCTGTGTGCTAAACTGTATCATGAAGACATTCTCTATGGAAAGCCCTTTTGAGGCTGGAGATCAGCCTTGGATAATCTTGCAGGCCTCTGGAAGAGTGCTGAGTCAAGCAAACACCATTAATTCTCCAAGTTCATGCACTTCACTTTTACCAGTTTCCTTGATTCAGTGTTTCCTCCAATAGGAGCACTGTCCTCCATCTTCAAAGCATACATTGAACTGGCACCTCGAGCTCCATGTACCTGTTTGGGAACCTCAAATCCTGGATACTGCAACCAGGTCTGATGACACGGATTGAAGCCACAGTCACCATGACCAACCACATAGCTATGAGACAACATCAAAACAAAAATACACAGCCATATGGACAGCAAAACGTCTGCTGAGGGCCTGTAGTGACAAACCCCACTAGTGCTACAGGTACTTTGTTTACAACCCTGCACCTGCTGCTTCAGGTGCTCACAAATGCTGCCAGGTCTGATCCCAGAGAAGAAACTCGCTCATATTTGTGGTAGGAAGTAACCATGGGTGCTGTACTACATCTGCTCTGGCCACAATTAGGCTGAAAGTTGTTAATTCCAGGAACATAACAAATGGTTTCTTACAGATGAGAGACCTGGAAACAGAAATAATAAAGCCTGCCCAAGCCTAAAGAGGGTGCCAGTGACAGGTCCAGCTCCTTAATTCACTGGCTTCTCATAACCAGACAGGATGTGAAAGTGTGAATCGTATATGCAGCCTATTTTTTGCTCATTGTGTAAGTTTTGGAGCTTAAACTCATAACACCAAAAGCATAAAAGAAATCCTGACAAGCATTTAAACACAAAAGCACATAATTCTATTATTGTTTATAATATCCAATGATTATGCAGTTAAGAAACATACAGTATGATGGGAAAAGAAGCAAGCCGCAAACAAGAAAAGTATAGACTAAGTGAGCCAATATATGGGAAGAGCTACAGGCTGAATGCTCGTCTATGGAAATCTAATCAGTATGGACTGAATACGACTCTGCCACCCAAACACAGCATTACGGGATGCCAGCTGCAGCTGCTTTCCCCCTAGTTATTCCTATTTTTGAGCATTAACCAAGCTCCTATGAAGTTACTTTTAATAGCATACCCAAATAAGCAGTTCTCTGAGAGGTGTTATAAAACTTTACGTTGCCATTAGCTAATCAGAATCATTGTTCAGTGACCATTATCTTTTATTAAATGACCACTGAATCAGAATGTTCATACTGATTTTCAATTACAATGTCGAATGGTCCCCATGACTCAATAGCACCCATTAGCAGCACTGGGACCACTGAAATGGTCGTTACCAGGAGGAAATTCAGTACTTAAGAAGGTAAGTTAATTTGTTCATGTAGATGTCTATTTCTAGTCAGGCATATATCAAAACAGGTTTCTTAACAGGAATTGAGGTGTACTCACAAAGGTATGACCATCCTCTTCTGCTTTTGCAAAGTTCTTTTTGAGATGAAGCAGAGAGGAGTGGTATAAAACATGCATGTAGAAGAGCAGAACTTCTTCCTCCATGCAGAGATGCTGCCAGAGCCATGGAGAATTATGATAGCTCCCACCTCAAAGTGGGTGCCTCCTTGGCACAAAAGCACCTTACAAAATAAATTACTTTTAGAAAGGTTGAGCCATGATATATTAAATCTGCTGTGTGATGTGAAAATGCCTTACAACTTCTATAATTAAAAATGAAATGATAATAAACATTCTGGAGCTGTTCTCGCAGTGATATCAGAGAGAGATTTTGTGATTTACAATCAGAACTATGGGGTAAGTCTCTGTATAAGGGTAAATCACATCCTATGTGTATATGTGCTCTTGCAGATAAGTCTCTCCTCACTTAGTATACCGGTAAAAGTATAATAATGAATAGCCAGGTAGCAACGAGTTAATTCTCCCAAAGGAAACAGAAGCACGTAGTTAAATACTACATCACAAATTACCATTTTTATGTCACCACCTCGCCATGACTTTAGCACTAACCCATCTCCATCTTCACACTCTCATTAGGAAATAATGCATATTCATGGTTCTGATTATATAGCCACTTTCTTGACTTGTTTTAATTGTGCATAAAGACATTGTGACAGGAGACCTGACCTTTTCAAGATCATTTTCTCTCCATTACTTTTCACAAAGCTATTAACTTGTCGCCTTCCATAAGATTGCAATAATTTATTTCCCATTAATAAAAAATTCCTGGTGCCGTGCAAATTAAAATTTATTCAGCAAATAGAATTCTTTGGATTATTTTCTAATGGCTTTATATACTTCCAGCTTAGGAAGAAAAATAATATTAATGGATACAGGCTGAGTGGATAATTGCATACATTGGAGAAAAATGAATATACAATTGGTGCTGTGGCTTACTGCACACCAATTACCCAGAAGAGTTCCTTTACTTCCTTTTGCAAGAAATATATGAAATAATTTATTTCAAGGGATATCATTATAATCTTGAAATTATTCCTGTTGTATAAAGGGCTTGGCAATACGATGCACAAACAACAAATGTTGGTATTAGAAAACCCACACCAAGTAAAACTGCTTGTATGTGTAAATGAAACTAAGGGAAGGAGTAACTTGTAAGGACAAGGTTGCAACAGTACTGCAACAGAATTTGAGAAGAATCACATGGTGAAGGGATAAACATAGACAGGATTGAATTATGTTGAAATTGCATAACATATTAATGATAGAAAGGCTTAAGTTTTCTGAGAACTTTTCTGTTTTGAGCACTTGATAAAAATGTTGGTGTAATAGGAAAACCAGAGCACCACTATTCAGCAGTATTTACCTCTTTTTTACAATTTAAAGTATGATACATCCTTAGACTTGTTTACATAAGTTCTTATTGGGAAAAATAGCTCACATACATTTTAAGCCATGTATTAGTGATATATAGTAACTACTGCACAAACAGATATTTCAGTGTTTAGAATCTGGCACAAAAACTGCAAACCATGTAACAACAGCCATTTCAAATCCCTGACCACCTAAATGGGAGTAAAGATTATAAAACTCAATGATATTTTGTTGAAATGTTTCAAGGCTGTAGAAAAAGAGGTCATTAAACTTTCTACTTCTAAGTCACACAAAAGTGAGCTGAAAGAGGAACACTTGGTTACCTGCTCCTTCTCCCAAACAGCTCAGGGTTGTAAGCACTGGTATGATTGTAAGCACTTGCTTAGAAATCTTTTAAAAACTGATAAATAGTTCTATACATTGAGTAGTTTGACCATGTGTAGGGAAGCACGGTGCTATTTAATTAATTAGTAAGATGGACTTTCATAAAGAAATATGGAGAGCAGCATGGAAATGTATGCAAGGAGAAAGGAGTGAGGGAATGGCTAGGGAGGGAAGCCAGTGTGTAATATAAACCACTGCAAGTCCATACCTGGAAGAGGGTTATCTGGATGTTAGAAAAGAGACTTTGTCCAAAAGTATACATTGCTATCAGTGGCCATGCAGACAAGGCATCACTGATTTGGGCCAAAGTCAAGCTGGGGACCAGTGGTTCCAGCAACCGAAATATCAGAGATGTGCTATGGTCTCTGCCTGCAAATGACTCCTGGCAAAAAATAAATGTCTGCGTTTGCCAGAAAGGGCAGAATGGGAGGGGGTGCTCAGCCCAGCAATAGATCCTACTTCCCAGTTTGTTTTATGCTGGGTCAGAAGGAGATTTTTTGCATGAAACCACAAGTTCGTCTGCAAAAGTTGTGGTAGAGAAGAAAGTCTGAAAAAGAAAAAGCAGTGTATGAAAGAGGTAGTGTGAACCCAGCTCTGGAGGTTCATCCTTTTGGCTGGCCTCTAGGAGGGTCAGCAAGTGCTTGTCGTTCTGGCTTGTTTGGCAGGTTGTGTAGCAGTAGCATGAGAATATACCATGGAGCTGGTCCAGTGTGTCTGATACCGACAGCGATCGTGTGAGAGTTTAGATTTCTGTGCCATTAAGTGAAACTGGCCTTGGACACTAAGCCTTATATCATCAACAACGGCAAACTCAACTGTCTCTACACAGTACCAATTTGTGGCTGGAGGACATATTTAAGAATTTAAACAAAAAAATACTAAATGATTTTATGACATTTTAATATATAGACAGCTTTCTTAGAAAACCTTTTGAGGTGTTCTGGGATGTGTAACATGAATGATAAACACTCAGTAATAGAAAATGCGTGCAACTCTATTGCAGCTATTCCTTTACTCACACAAATCACTTTCACAAGTTCAGAGTGGTCATTACTGATCCCTGAATGCTTACCAACGGTAATCACGCTGATGTGCATAAGCGCTGCAGAAAATTAATTACAGTTTGTCTTTCATACGATTGATGCCTCATTGCTATTAATAGTGTATCAGTACCTTTTACTTTAGAAGGTGAGAAAGAATGGTAAACGTGCAAGCTGGTACATGTTGAATAGCAGGACAAGGTCATTTCTAGTAAAAAAGTTATTGTAACCTTTTCTGTTAATAGGTCTTTGATCCTTGTTAGATCAGATTGGTATGGATGCTCAAGATGTCCAGAAAGATTTGGCATTTCTCTGTGCTATTACCTGCATATAGCTGCAAGACCTATCATGAAGTGCTTACATTAGGGATTCGAGTGGAAGTCGGAATAATTCAACTGCTAATTTAGGCTGCATTTGTGTTTGAAAAATTACAAATTTAAGACTCAGGAAGAAAGAGCTGGCTACAAAATTATGTTTTCTCTCATGAAAAAAAGATGAGTAAACATGAACATTTTTGTTTGCTTTCACAGAAACTTTGAGGGATTTTCAAAAAACCCTAAATTAAAACACCAAACTGTTTACACAGAGGATTTTTTCCATTTCATTTTTGTAGGGAAAAGCCATTGTTTCAAAAGCATTTCTCAGAGGGCTTTAGGTGACATTATTACAGTCCACTGACCCATGCTGTCCTCTTTCTGAGTACCAATATTTAAAGCAGCAAAATACATTGGACCAAGTTTGCATTTGGGGCAACTTTGCTGCAGTGTTGAAATAAACAGAGATACAAAGGAGATTTACTGGGTCTGGTTTGCCTACCGCCAGCCCAACAGTTTAATTTTCCGACAGTTAATAGTATGCTATATTTATTACAAGAATACAGCTCTTACTAAATCATTGCATCAGTTGTGTTTCCCCACACTGATGTTCACTCACCATTAAACTGAGCTCTGCAATACTGCAAAGAAAATCTTTATATCCTGGCCTAGTTAAATGGTCTAAGCAAATGTGACATGTACCTATTTCACAAGGCAGTGTAATGTAAAGATGGGGCTCTTACTCCCCTTTACTTGTGCAGATGGGTATATTTTGCATGCCTCCCACACATCTCCATCCAAATGCACAATATGGATGTTTTATCTTTCACAACAGGAACCTTCTGTTCACAGATATGTCAACATTCCTGAGAACGTTTTTGAATTTTGCAGGATGGGACCCTACCTGAATACCAGATCATTCATCCCATGACACTGATACAATACAGGGAGGAAATTTAGCTCTCCAAAAAAGCCCTTATATTCTATACGGTTATCAAATCTAAGAACCTAGAAAGCATTGCTGTCCTTATTAACACGAGTATGAGTCTCAGCATTTACTTTGAGCCAAGATTTACTGAAATCTTGATTTTACAGCAAATCTTTTATAGGCATATTTTATATCTATCTACGTAGCTAGATATGGTATCTTATATATATAGCTGAACTTATTTTCTCATTTGGTAAGAAGCTGAAGTTTATATCTGCAAATGATCATATGCCACATTTGTTAAGTTGCTTCTGTTCATTTTTTGAGAAAAACACAAACGTGCATTTGTTTTGTCACTAAAAGGAGGATACACCTAGCTGTAGATCTGATGTACACAATATCTTTATAATGTTCCGATGCTGTTGTATCAAAGGTTTGTCATTAAAAGCAAGCATACTACCAAGTGGGAAAGCAGACTTATATTGCAATTATTTTCGTATTAGCTGCTGCCCATTGCTCCTGACAGGTATAAATTAGATCTCGCCAGGTTGCCTACAGATTAATGAGTTCCAAAATTGGCATTTAATTGTTTGGGAGTGAGAGGCAGAAAAGGGAAGTATCTGCAAAAAATCTTTATCCACCTGTGATTAGAAGATATTCTCCTTTCTTTCTGCTTTCCTTTCTCCCCTGGCATTGCTTGGGTGATAACTGACACTTCTATCAGAGGATTCCTTTCGACGCAGCAGAAACTTGCAGCTGAGGCAAGGCCAGAATTAATAATCTGCGTGAGCAAACACACAGATGCTGTTTGTGGAGAGAGATTCTATTAACGAACAGTGAATTCTCATAATTAGCTGAGCGGTTTCTGCAGCTGCCTGCCTGACCCCAGACTACACAAATTGTGGGTGGTGTTCGGCCTCTAAATCAATCTTACCTAATTACTATAAGCATGTTCCTCCCGTCCTAATGACTGGGGGGGGGGGGTATGGGGAGGAATAGACATTTCCTTACCCATTCAAATGTTCCTCTTATTAGATTCTCCTTTGTGTCTAAATTCATATTTTTTCTATTAGCATTTCTAAGGGTATACAGGTGTGGTTACAAATCAGAAGCACAGAAGTATAATTCATGTCCTACAACCATGTGCCAGTGTGTGTCTGCTTTGCAAACAGTAGCAAAATGTGTGCTTGTTGGAAGCATCTGCCTTGCTTCAATTCACAAAACATAATTTAAAGCACACATGTCTGTCTGGATTCAAAGCCTTTTCTCTGCCCTACTTCCCCTCCCCCCAAATTAATGTGACAAAAACCGGAAAATCATGAATGGTTGTGCCTTCGTCTGGTCTGAAGCACAGTTACTTACTACTGTCTCATCACGTGGCGTCCGAGAAGACAAGCGTATTTGTCATTGAGGAGAAAAAAAAGGGATGATTTTCACTGACAGCCCGTTGATCAGTGAGGGGCTTCGTCTTCTGAAACTGGGGTGGAGTGCGGAGCCGAAGGGCTCACTCACACAGCGATGGGCAAGCCTCAGGGCCACCTCCACCTGTGGCAGCATGTCAGGGAGTGCAGCTGGGGCCGTAAAGTGCCCGCAAGACATGACACTGCAGGAGGAGATGCTGGCGCCTGCCCGCCCACCAACCCCACATCCCAGTGGTAGCTGTGCTCTTTGGCAGCACTTATTTCTGTTGCGGGGGAGCATTAGCTGAACATATTCCCCAATAAACTAGATGTGTGGGTTATGGCTAATTCAGCCCCAAAACACAGTCTCTACAACAAAATCCCTTACCCATCCCCACCCTTTGTCTGCCCATATACCCTCATAAGCAAAGTATCCCTTTGTCACTGTCTAACACTGTTTGGTTTTCTGCGACTCCTCCCTGATGGTAAAATACACTGCTGATATCTGCAGTCCTTCCCTCGTTGAGACCCTTGTGTCCTCAGCTTCTTCTCTGGTGTCCTTTTAGGGATTTGACTTGTTATCAGCTTCTTCCATCAGAACTGGCAACACCCAGAAGATTCATGTCCTGAGCTCCCTTTTTATTTTAGCTGAAAATTGGATCTGGGGCAAATCATTAAGGGCCTGAGAGTGAGCCAGCTGAATCTGATTCCATGTTGACCGAGGCAGTAATTGGATGTGGTTAATGTAAAATCAGATGTTTGTTGTAATTCTGAGACTTAATTAATTTATGAAAGAGGTTCACAGACAGTAAGTTCAAGTAAAGCTTTAAAAATGGCTGGAAATATTAACTCGCAGGAGCTTTTTATAGAGGTCCCAAAATTACAGGTACAGAATTACTAGCTTGATCAATTTTTAAGAGAGCAACCTCTTCCAAGATATTTTGTGTGTATTTAAGATGGCATCTTTGCTATGATTATAGGTATTAGGGGTTGGATTTTTAACAAGCAGATTTTCACCTGCTGGACAGGATCAACCTTGCTGTCAAGGGCACAACTCCAACAACAATATTGCACTAATGCAGAATGCAGCATCTAGGAAACCAGCAGCGAGGGAGGAGGGTGAGGAACAACTTGTAGGGCAGCCAAATTATATAGAGATATAAACACAATACATTTTTCACTGTACTACCACTTGTGATCATTAAATGTTTGTATATCAACTGAAAAAATCTCAAGTGAATTCATTATTTACATTATTTATATATTGCTTCATGAATTATTCTTCCTTATGAAATGTTAGAAACTCTGAGAACGTCCCATACTTTAAATTTGAGATTTAGATTTAATTTGACACTTTTGCAAGTCATGTATTTTTTGTTTCTTTGTTGATTGGTTAACATTGGAACTGACACACTGAATTTCAAATTTTCTATGTTAAGACTCAGAACATAGCTTGAAATTAATTTGGGTGAAATGATTAGAAGCTGTGGTTCATAATTTTATTTTCACAAATTCATGTCATTGCCAGTAAAGTTCCTGAATATTTATACAAAGTGAAAGCTGTAGGGTCACAATAACATCAAATCTATTTCCTAGAAATATGTGTATTCCTAGAAATATTTTCTAATAATTTCCTGTGACACTTAATGTAAAGAATTAGAATCTATTACACTGCCAACATCTCTTCTCCAGCTAGAGAACTGAATTTTATATGTAGAATCTTTCTGAAATCAATGTGTAAAAACACTTTTTTGCTCAATCAACAGCAACACTTCAGTTTCTTCATGTCTGTAACAACAGAAAATTTCATGTTGTGTAGCTTAACTAGTTCTTTACTGCCACATGTACCAGGTAATACTACATCACAAACATCAAACAACTCTGGGCCCTGAGTTAACATGTTAACAATATAAAGACCAGTTAGTATACTGCATGCCAACAGCCCAGCTGGATTTGACCCTCTAGTTCGTCTTAACTTGCATACAACAAACCCTATTAATAATAATACTCCTAGTCTTGGAAGCACATTGCCATATACAAAATTTGGTTGTAACAGTTTATTGGGATGTTATGAGGTAGATTCAGTATCTAAGCAATAAATGGAGACATAATGCTGGTCTGTGCATGTTGTCTGTTGCACTTTAGTAATACACAATAGATGTTATTTCTGTCTGTATTCCTTATTTTAAGATATAGGCTTCTTTTAATATTAACAATAAAACACTGCCTGAAATATACTCTGACGATGCACATCTGTTGCTATCTACTGCATATACAGAATGCAGCCTCCACAATAAATCTTTTAAAAATAGAACATGTTGGTCCAAATAAGCAAACAAGAGCCCAGCTTCTTACAGGGAAAAGGACAATCTTTTTCCATTACATTTGTGTATTAAAGATATTGCATTTCCTATGTCAGTCCGGAGAAAGTCACTACACATTTAGATCCTGTCTTATAACAACAGAAAAAGGAATAAAACAGTCTTTCAGAACCCCCCAGACAATTTGTTTTCATAGACAAGGTACTGCTGGGCACTCTCATCACAGAGCCTAGCAAGTAAATAAGGATTTGTGGCAGCAATAAGAGACTTGTTCTGTGTCTGTAGTCAATAGAACATTAAACGTATAAAATAGGGGAGGCATGGATACAAATAAAAACCCTCAAAATCAAAATCCAAAATAAAAACAGTAAAAAAAAAAAAAGACAGTGAAATAATCTGCTAGGAATATGGCACTAACTAAAACACCTGAATATTGTTCATCTCTGAAGAATCTAGTGTTGAAGCAGAACTAAGTCGATGAGCAAATAAATGGTTGCCTTTTCACCACTTTACCCATATGAACAACTCTTAATACATATATTCTAGCATAACAGAACAGCCACTGCTCCTACATACGCCAAGAGAGGAGCTCTTATGCTGCTCACATAGAGTCTGGTCCAGAGTCATCTCACATCATTGGACTTTTGTCCATCTAAGGCTCACATGCTCATGGGTATCAAAAGGTTTGGTTTTCTCTTATCCTTTAAAAACTTTCCCAGTCATTTCTTATTAATACCATCATCTGAGAAGAGCTGGGGCCTGAGGGCAGAATTCCCCTCTTACCAGGAAGGAAAAGCAGAACAACAAAAACCACAGGTATCATCTCCCTTCTGAAGAGCTGGCCTTCAGCCAGAGTTCAAAGTGAAGCCCACATGCAGCTGATGCCTGTGCAACAAAGGTAGGGTGATACATGCATATTTTGTGCCCCTCTCCCTAGAAATAAAAGTTCCAACTCACCAAACAACCCAGATCATGTTTTATAACGCCATGGATGCTGCAGTCTTTAAAATATCTTCTTTAAAGAATGGGAAAGATTTTCTGGCTTTTTTTTTGCCTTGGCCAAAGGTAACCTGGGACCCAGCTGTGTAAGGAAGGAGGTTATGCCAAGCTGTTGCAGCTCAGCTGATGGCAGGAGCCCAGCACAAGTTCATACGAAAGGGTTTTTCTGGTTTTCAAGTCCTATTGACAATTAAGTGATGCGGAATCTCTAATAATCCTAGAAAAAGTAGTCCAGGGGAAGGGAGAGGAAGCTTTTACAACAGGGTTGCTCGGGGAGACTGGAGTTTGTGAAAAGCTGGGGCCAGCCTGGAAAGGATAAGAAAAATCAAGGGACCAACAAGTTGCCAGCACTGTTTGGTTTAATACTAAGCAGCTGTAAATGAGCAAAATGGTTCAATTAACTCATCCTCTCTTATCCATAATTCTGCATACCTGGAGCAAACCATTTGGCTCCATGCAGCTATTTATTACCCCGGAAACCGTACTAGATGAGCCTATGAAACATGGGTTCAGATCCATAATCCTCTACAGCCTGGTATCTATTTACAGAACTTGTGCTTAGATTTTCATCTATTCCTCAGCAAAAGTATGTATCCTCTACAGAAATCCAATGCAATCAAGTAGATCTCGGTAAAATCACCTGACAGAACAGACTAGAGCTCTTCTTTAGGAGTCTGAAAATCTGGAAAAAAAATCCAAACCAAACCTTAGCTTTTTGGACGTTGGAATAGTGTGCCCTCCGCATGTTATGCTTTATGTTAGTCTCATCCCCCAAGGAGGCTGAGTATGGTGGTAACAATCTTAGCAAGCAGACAACTGCTTAGGTAGCAGCAGTTGTTCATTTTCTGAACTGGACCCTACTACTCAACCAGAAGTGCACTATTGTGTGAAATGGACTTTATTTTATCAGTTGATGTCTTTCAATCAGTATGTTTGAAAATTAAAGCTGAATTCCCTCATGGCAATATCTGCCTTGAGAAGATGATGATTTGATGCAAATTGCTTTAAACAGAATGGTGGAACAACGTGTTTATGGGGCGAGAAACGTCAACAACATGAGATGTTTGCGTTGGAGGATATCTTGAACACTTAGTTTCAAGTTATCTTACTTGTTAGTGTGGTCATATTTTGTCTAATGTATAACTGAAATGATACACAAATTCTACTTTTTCTTTTTCTAGATGTCCCATATGCAATTATAGAAGTTTTAACAAAAAATAATTTATTAATAAATACTCAACCATACATACATCCCATTCTTCACCGATCCAGATGTGGCTGGGTAACAAATTTACTTACTGTCACCTGAACAAATAGCAGTGGGAAAATCTGAAATTCTGAATTCCTCGTAGAGGATCATCCATTGAAAAATGTCTCTTGGATGGGATGAATTCTCTGGTATGTTGATCACGATTCCTTCTATCTTTGCCTTAGAGACTCAGGAGAAGACAGGCCTGTCCTCAATCAGTCTTCCAGTTTTCTGCCGTTCTTTTCTGCTCCACAGCTTCATTGATCTGTTCCCCATCTACAGGCAGCTCACCTCCTTCAAAAGTACATGCATGAGCCTCCCAACAGTCAAAGGGCTTAACAGGGCATATTTCCAAGCAGATATAGGTGCACACATCTCTCTTATTGTCACCATTTTCATCAGACAGTTGAAATATGGGCAATTCAAACTACACGTCTAGTCGTACCATCTTTAGGTACATTTGAACTCTTAACAACCTGCCCCTAAACCTCCAATAAAACAAAGTCTCTTAACACATACTTGCCTCAAACAGGTAAGAGGACATCTTTTTCTATAGGATTATTCATATTTGAGTGCTTTGTTGATCTGGGGCCTCAGATCCTGGTCCTGTAAAATGTAGCAAGTGTGATACCCAGAGACTAAGATATGGCCACAGTAGCTAACACATTAAATGCACAGGGCCAAAGCAAGCGGTGGCTGGAAGGGACCTCAGACCTTGCTCAGTCACTCATTCAGTCCCAAGGCAGGAGCAGCTCTACCTAGACTGACCCTGGCAGGTGTTTATCTAACCTGCCCCCAAATCTTCTGATTACAGAGCACCACAGCCTCCTCAGAGTTCACCTCTACTTTTAGCACTAGAAAATTCTTCCTAATATCTGATCTGAATCTTCTGTGTTGTTTTTTTTAAACTCTTCCTGTCCTAGGTGCCTCTGTCCCATACCTGAGTACCAGAATTCCCCTCAAACTCCACCCAGAAAAACTAACTTGAATCTTTCAGTCTTTCCTTCCACGTAATTTTTTTCAAAGATTTTATAATTTTCATCACTCTCTCTTGTGTGGTCTCCAATTGGATTAACCTCCTACATCAAGGTCCCCAAAAGCAGCCACACTGCCCCAGCAGAGACTTTTCCAGTGGCAAGGGGGAAGTAGAGATACTTCATCTGTCTTCCCATATATATAGGCTTATTTATAGAACTCTAGTTAAACATGTTTGCTTTTTCTGCAGTAGTTGAGCATTGTTGACTCACATTCTGTTTATAAGCCAGTGCCATCCCCAGAGCATTTCCTGCAGAGCTACTGTGAATCAGCTGCTCCTGACAAAGCCACATCGACTCTTCCTTGTACTTCTGTTTTCTTCCTGGTCTGTAGAAACAGTTTATTTGATTATTTGTTCCAGTGTTTTGTAAGAACTGAAGTTGAGGTAATGGTCTACACTTAACAGCAAGCATCAGCTACAACAATTTGCTGCTATTTTGAAAATATACCCATTTCTAAAAGTACAAACAGAGCTTGTGTTTTTTCCTCTAGATTTTTAAGGATCCTAGGGCGAAGCCCATCAGACTCAGCTGATCTGAAAGCATCTAATGAGTAGTCTCATCAACTCCAATGAGACGGATGTGCTCAAAGTCAAGGCTGTACTCAAGTGCTTTGCTGAACCAGAGCCAGAAAGCTCAGCACTACAGAACAGAGCTGTTTTAAGTTTTCATAATTGGCAATGGAAATACACGACTACCCAAAGAGAATGTGTCCACACCTTACATGGCTCAGGCACAGTGTAAGAACACAAAAGTTATAACAGCAGAGGATCACACTTCCCTAAGGGAAAATATGAAGCTGTTTTCAGGCCAGGAGGAATGATCAAACCCACTATTTCTAGAAAAAAATAAGTCTCTACATGACCTGTCACCCGAGAATTAATACCAATATACTAGCCTTTTCTTGCATCTCCACAATGCAAACAACCTGCTAAAAATGAGAGCAAACAAACTAGTACAGCAGCAGCAGAGTGCAGCAGCAACTCTGGTAATAAGCAAGTGTAAGAACTGTGGTTTCAAAAAGGCTGCTGAACTGTTTGTGGGAAGTCCTTGGATTTCTGGGCCACTTAATTCAAGACCCAGATCTGCCGCAAAGGTAACAGAATCCAAGTGTAAATTTTAATAATTGCAGCAGTGATTACTTTTAGTTCTTGGCAGTTCATTACTGACTGCACAATTCCAGAGGCTCTCGTTAAATGGTCCATGGAATGAATCAGGCATGGCATTAACCTATTTTGAGTTCCCTGAAGCTTATGTCCCATGAAGGAGTATTCACATACCTCTCTTGGGGCCAATCCTGAAAGCCCTTCCTCATACGAGTAATCCTTACCCACACTAGACTGCTGTTGACTTCAGTGCCAGCATTTGTGCTAGCAAATACTGCACTCGTGAGTAATCATTTGCAGGATTGGGTGCGTGGTTTTCATGTTCCATTTGACAAAAGCAAATTACTTGCAGGCACAGTCCCAAGCCTACATGAAAAATTACACTTACTTGTTTAAAAAGAAACAACATTTCTGTTACGTTCTTCCTTCCTTTCTAATTGCAAGCACATTTGTGCTCTGTCCTGACAGAGGCAAATGCCAGCGAGATTGGGTGCCATGGTTGTGAATCATTATTAACTGCACAGCTCTATTCAGATGCCAGCTGTGATGATCCGTGGTCTGTCTGCTAGAATTCCCTAGGGAAACAACATCTGGGAAAGAGCAAAGCTAAACAGAGGGCTAATAACTCTTTCTTTCTCTTTTTTAAAGCTTCCCTTTTCAAATGTTTTACTTTAAAGAAAATCCAAAAGGAATATTATTTCTTTTAGTCTAAAGCCTGCAATGACGCAGAGAATCCTGCTGGGTTCCAGCTCCCTCCCTTTCTGGCCAAAGTCAGCGACAGACTCAGAAGGTATTAGTGTTGTCTCCTGGGGTTGTCTTAGTGTTGTCCATGCTATGGCATGGCATGTTGTCCATACATTTATAGGCTGTTCATGGTATTGCTCACAGGCAGTGAGGTAGATGCTGGAAACTGCACAGTGGGGACAGACACACTCTCTACAACACAAAGAGCTTTAGGGCTAAGCTGGTGTAACCGAAAGCAAAACAGATGCTAAAATTCACTGTCTGAATGAGCTCCTCTATATTACTATGAATAATCTGGATGTGTCTTCTCAGTACCTTGAATGCATAGCCTTTTGAAACCAATCTTACAATTATGACTGGAAGACTGTACAGTAGTTTTATCTCCATGGAGAACAAAGCTAGTGATTTAAAGATAAGCTGTTCAGTTAATTTTTCCTTCTCTGCCTGTTTTGGTCAGCACTTGATTAGGGCCTGACAAAATTATCTGATTTTTTTTTATATGAATAACATAACAAAACTCTCCTCTATTTCTGCCAAAGGAGTGGGTTAGCTGGAGTCAATAAAAGTTTCAATTCATTTAAAGACAGCAGTAGTGTGTCTAAGTTAATAATTTTCTACATTTACTGCAGTAAAACCCATTCAGATAGTGGAGTCTTTTTCTTTTCTTCTTTCATCTTTTTTTTTCCTCTTTTCTTTTTTCCTTTTCTTTTTCTTCTGATGGGGTACAGACAGGTGTGGAGTTCAAATAGAAACCAGATGTCATGAGAGCTGGTGTTGTCCCAAACTCCTTCTCGTAATTCTTCAACAGTAACTGGTCTGGGCCAGCGATGTCTCCAGTTTGTCTTAGTGGAAATATCATGCTGAGCCAGATAGTATAATGATTTTTTTTCTCTGGAAAATTATGACTCAAATGAGACTGGAAAATTCATTTTCATAATTTAAATTTAGATCTCCAAAAGAGAAAGATCAGGGGCTAATCTTCCAAAAACCTCTCACCTATACTTAGTCCTTACCTTGAGCGTAGAAAATCTTTATGCAAAACCTGCAGTTATTTCACTGGGATGTCTAAGGTGACATGTGGATTTTGAAGAACATGACAACAATGGTGCTAAGTTGGTGAAACTCTTGCCTAGGCAATATCAAGGTGAAGCCTTTGCCCCAGTTTTGAGACATACACTTCAACTGCCTGCTAATGCTGAAGATGTGGCATTGGCTAGCTAATAGTAAGCCCAGCAGTGAAGCTGCCACTTATCTTTCTGTATTAAACCTTATCACAGATGTTTTTGGAGCATCTAAGTTTTGTAAAGCTTTTAAAACACTTCAGGCATTTGAGGACTTTCACAGCATGTTAAGCATGAAAGAAAGCATTGTCATGAAAGCAGAATACTAGGGAGAGTGGAAGTGTCTCAGTGCATAATTTGACATGTTTCTCCACAAACACATGAAACCAGAGCATAGGGACATCTTGATCATAAGTCCAGCTTCTTGCTGTTCAGCCAGGCTACTGTTTAACCCCTTCATAAACTTGCAAGATTCATCCTGGCCTTGAGTACTTTTTCCTTCCTTAGACTCCAGACTGAAAGGCTGTCCCAGGCTCTACTGCTTTTACTAGCTGGAATTTATGCATACACTCCTTCTTCCATGGCCATGTATATAGTGGTCGTGTCATAAATAACTAGAAAGCAGATGCAAAATCAATATGTGGAAAGCTAAGGCTTAAAATGCGATATAATGTTTTAATGATCCCATGTAGGGCAATAAAGAGCTTTGGCACTGAATAGGGGACACTTAGCTCTTCCAAAAAGCAAGGCGCTCAAAACAGCCGCTGCTGAAGCGGAAGACAATCAAAACCAGATTGAGATTCACAGAGACACAGCGACAGATCCGTCAAGTCCAGTCATGCACACAGCCAGCCCCGTAAACAACCTCTAGGTATCATTTTTGTTGGAGTGCAGCCACCAGCTGCTCTGAGCTGACAGCGACCCCACTGTGAGGCTCTGCTGCTGACCTCCGATACTTTAATTCCTCTGCATGCATATTTTAACATTATTACAAAAGGTTTCATTTACAATTCACAGGCTGAGCAACAATGAGTACATTTCGTGGAGGTCAGCCTCAACCATTCCTCCTAGTGATGGAATTATAGTTTAAACAGCTGGAGCATGGTCCCACGAGGGACACTGGGATATGGTTCCTTTACAGCAGAATAAATCCATCAGGCATATTTCATGTGTCCGATAACATTAATAGATATCAGGGCTTTTTAATATTTAATGAACTCACTTCGAGGTTGTTTACTAGGGAAAGAGCAATCAGAAAGGTGATTGCAGCCTTTTGATCTGTAATGGCAACAACAACCCCCAAATCTCAGCCAATAAGACCAGCCTCCCTCTCTCCCTGCACCCTACAGCTGCCTCTCTAAGCTCTATCAGAAGTAGCTGCCTCATGTATGACCTGCTTCGGCTTCAGAATGTGCAAGAATGTGTTCAGTTTCATGGTTTGAAAGTTAATAATTTCCATTTTCCCCACAATTTAATAGAGATGCTAGAAACCGTCAAATAGCTTTCAGTTTAGTGATGGAGAAAACAAGAAGGGAAAGACAACTTGCAGGGGCATAAAGCAAACGCTGTCCCTCTAATGGGAGCCAGAATGAGCCTGGGTGTGCTAATCAATGTTATGTCCATTAGCCCAGAGATATCACTGAATGTGATCTTTGGCAGTGACTCTTGTTACTAATGGCCTTTGGTCTTAACATTGTCATCGTATGTTTCCTTTTTAATTTTGCTCTAATGCCCAGTTTATTAGAGAATGGAGGATTTCACCTGAATAGCAGCTTGCTTTTCTTTCTTTCTTCCAATTAATTTCCTTAATTTTAACTTACTTTATCAAGTTTGGTTTGTGCAGGGAACTCAGAGGTATCGTTTATAGATGAGATGTGTATTGACATCTACCTCTTGTTCAGAGGTTTCAGACATATCTTTAGTTGCAGAGGATTTTTGCAAGCATTTAAGATTAACTTCCTCTGTATCAGAGCAACTGTGAAGTAGCAGATTTGTGCAGGTGAAAGATGTACAACCTGCTTCTCAGCAGGATAGCCGGAGCCAGTGTGAAGGGGAGAACAGGAGCTATAAGTTATATTCCTGCGGAAACAGAGACTGTAGATTAGCTGTTCTGGAATCACTGCAGTTTGGAATGAGCACATGAATTTACACATAGAGATTCATTGAGATCATTAGAAGGCATACTCCAGCCCTCAGGAATGGCCTATACTCTCTTAAATGTACAAGCCTATGATGTGAGTTATCCCACTGACATCACTGGTCTTGGCCAAAGCAGGTATGAAGAACTTCTCAGACCTGGTGTCTTCAGAAGAGAGATAGAAACAGCAAGTACCTCTATACAAAGCATCAGTGAGATCCATGTGTCCTGATAACCTGCATACAGGGGACCTGAATTCAGGCTGGAAAGATGCAGAGAAAGGGCAGGATGAGTAGAAATGGATAGCCTATTCTATGAGCAGAAACATGTTTCTTCCAGTTTTTTATAATCTACCAAAAAAAAAGCTCAGGGGCATAGAACTGCTTTCTGCAATCTTAGAGGTGGGAGAAGAAAGACAGAATGTAGCAAAAAATTATTTCAGCTGGAGGATGTTGTTGGAAGTTGAATAAAGTCTCCATGAATAACTATACATGGAAATTAGAAGTAGGTTAGAGGTTAGAAGTAGATAAAGGAGTAAGGATCTGGAATAAGGAGTAGTAAGAGTGAAATCTTATCTTGCTTTCAGATGGACATTGATATATTTACACCACTTACACAAGTGATTGTATCATTGCTTGTAGTAAAAGGGACCAGGTTTCATAATCTTAGAGATGCCTGTCAATCTTATGCTTGTGAATGAAAGTAGTTTTGGGGCCTGTGTCCATTTTCCATTTATCTTGCACTCAAAATCTTTATTGATAGCTTCTGAGCTATGAGCAAGTTAGCCCAGGATGGCAGACTTCTTTCATAATTTTTGTACTTCATTTGTCAACATGAATCAGAAACAGTCTGCATCTCTGGGTGGAAAACTTTTAGCAGATTACTCAGGGTTACCAGTTTAGAAGAATGAGTTGCTCTGAAAATTGGTGAACTGTGCAGAGAAACACATTGCATGTGAAAGCCATTAGGATTGTTCACTTGTGGGTTTGAATTTTTTTTTCTTGTTACTGTTTGGTTTTCAGATTTTCTGTTCCTTAAAAAGTAGAGAAGTAAGCAGATGGTGGATTTCCTGAGAGCCAGGGCTGCTCCACTGATGAAGTGCTGTCATTCTTAGTGAGAAAATCACCACCAGCCTTCACCTTTTAAAAGAAACCATTTTCAGGTAGAAACACATTTAAAATAATTTAAATCAAGGCACTAAACCAGAAGCAGATGTTCAGATATGATTTAGGAATATTTAACTGCTTTGGCAATGAATACACACAGACTGTTTTAAACAGATATTAGGTACCTCTCCACTCCTGTCCCCTTTACCTTTTGACTGTTAATGACAAGGGGTTAAACAAAAGGCTCAGCTGCAGCCCTGCTAAATGACTGATACAAAGAACAGGTGAAAATACCTGCTTGGGAGAAGACATTATTTAGCTTTACATCAAGATCTGATGTCAGACGCTGATATTTGAGATGTACCTGCAAAGGAGCATCCTTGGAAACATCTTGTTGTATAGAAAATAAATGGCAAGAAGAAGAGCAAGCTGTTTCTTTTTCTTCTTCCTCCTTACTCTTTTGATTTGTCAAAACTTTTAAATTAATACACTTCAGAAATACAAAAAAAATCCTAGAGGACAAAGGACCTTTCCCTTTGGAAACTGAATCAGCTCTGGAACAAAGATTGAAAGCAATAAAAGCTGAAACTTATTTCCAGATGGAATAAATTGATTCCAGAGTTTCTTGAGATTTTGGCCAACATATTGCACCACAGAAGCTGAACTTGCTAATTTTACCAAGGCAAAATGCCTCAACAGGGACGCAATCCCCTTGAGACTCTTCTGTGTTGCTTGTGCGATTCTGTTTAGCCTCAGCTATATGCAATTCTCCCTGTCTCCAAAGGCAAGGCACACATCTCGCTGAGACTGTCACCAGCACCCTCTCGGGGTTACAGACCGGGCAGCCTCAACTCTCTGCATTGTTTCAGAGTCACCTAAATGGTCACAGCATCCTATCAATCTCCAAACCTGGGTGGCTTGGCAAATTTTATCTGATGGGAGCAGGGTGGATCTGGTTTACTTATTGTTTAATTAAGTGTAATATCCTTAACAAGGTGCCTTATTGACATTGCAGCAAATTGAAGACCTTATTATGCGACAAACACTGTCATCACTCAAGCAAAACTTAGTTCAGGGGCGAATTTTGCCAGAGAAAGGACCACAGTGTCTGAATGCGCTGTTTATCTGAATAACCTCCATTGCAGCATATGGAAAGCATTCTAGGATTCTAGGGTGGAAAGATGAGATTTGTCTCCTCATTTTATCTGTTGCCCCTCTACTGAGATTGCCAACAGTGACTGGCCTTTCAATGCAGACAACTGTCTGGAAGAAAAAATTATTCTTTTCTCAAAGCCAGGTGGCCAGGTGGTAGTACACGGCTGCATCTTCATCTGAACATGTGATACATAAGATGGGATGAAAGGTTCTGGTTATTCTGTCAGTGGAGAGCACTTTTAAGAGAAAAAGCCCTCATTAAAGTACAGCAATATTTCTGCGCCATGAAATTACAGATCTTACTCCTTTCCAAGAAAATAAGGGAAAAAGGCCTTCTTAAAGCTTTTAAAAACAATAAAAACTGTTTGTTTAATAAGTGTTCTTTTGCATGCTTGCCAACAACACAAACCGTGTTATCCAGAATGGTCATCTGTTTAGGGCTTCCAATGTTAAATAAAAGCTCAACCAAGCACAAGTTTGAGAATAGGCTGAAAACTCTCCACTGACTGGCAGCTTATTCTCCAGCACACAGTGCTGGTGCTCAGGGACTGTTTTCCATGTGACCTGGAAGGCTTCTATCAACCACCACTAGCACTCAGTTCCTGCCTATATGCATGATCTGTGATTTGTCTTGTATGATGTGTTGGAAATCAAGAGGAAATGTACTTGTTCATGGCTTGAGCATCTACCTATGTTATTCACAATTACCATGTTCCAGATTCTGGGGCCTTGGCTGGCTAATCCAATCCAAGGTGGTCTTACAGAAGGTAGGTACTAGGCAGTGAGAGAGTGCAGGCTCCCTAATTTCCCATAGGCCCATAGAGTCACAAGTGGGTTTACCAAGGGTTGGTCCACACTGAAGAAAGACTAGAAAGTGACAGTATATATCTTGGAAATTTTGCATCTTCTGTAGCTCTAGGTAATTTCTAGGGCCCTCTATACCTTTCATCTTGGCTCATAGTGGGTGCTTCTCAATGCTGGTCTACAATATGGTCAGCTAGAGCTGAGACTAATTATCTGTGAGCATCTCCTGCTATTTAATTGAAGACCTAAAGACCTCCTGGTTTGCATATTTTTGAAATTCAACTAACAACTGCCTTTTAAATATCTTTATCATTGACCAGTGGAGATTATTTTAATTGCATAGCAATGAAAACCAGAGGTGATAATCTTTTTATCCTGATGGACTAGCCCTCATCTCACTGTAGCTGTACTGGGGAGCAGCCCTCCCAAACCACAGAAGGACTCTCACTCCACAGCACTGATGTGCCTTCTCATGCATAATTTCTTGCTGCAGTTGAGAGAGGTTTTCTGTCTCCTGAGACCCTCCTGCGTCTGCAAGTCCTACCTGGTGGACTCCATCACAAAGCAGTTACTGGGAAGAGGCATACCAGTCAGGTTGAGAGAAACACTACATGCTCTTATCCTGCTCCTCCTCCTCTTTCTCCTCCTCCTTGCATGTAAAGAGAGATACTGAATAAGAGGGATTCTGCCTCTGACAGCTGCTGACAACTCTGATCAATAGCTGTTGTTTAAAAAATATATTAATTAAATCATTAGAGCATTCTTGCAACAATGCCATCTCCTTAAAACAGAACCTACAGAATAAGATCCTGTTTGCAGCCTCATTCCCTTTTGTAAAGCAAAGCAAGAAGGGAGATTTGGATGCCTTTGGATGCCTTTTAGAGGACCAAATATCATGCCACTACGGGATTAGTGATAAAGGCTGTGAGGTTCATTCACCTACAAACCTATTATTTTCCAAACAGAATGGCACATGTTAGAACAACACATATGTCACTAGGAAGAAGTTTGTTTGCCTTGCTGAATATAAAATTGTTTCCAGTTTAATAGATTCACAGTAAAATGTTACACACAATATATGGGATTTTATTCTGTCCCATCAACCAAATTACAGGCTGATTTTTTTTTTTCCCCACTGGGGAGGGCAAAGGTGATGTAATGATCCACAATTTTCCCTCAAACATGCTATCCATATTTTATTAACCAAGTAAATTATTTAAACGTGTTCACTTACACACATGCCTCCTCTTATAAACATGGCACACATTCCTGCCAGTGCAGCCTACCTAGATGTAATGAGATGCAATGAGATGCTCTTCTCTGGATCTTTTTGCCCAATCAGACTGTAATTAAGCCTAAGAAGATGCAGGTAAATGTGCAAGATGCCTGTTTAATTAAAAACGAAAATGAGGGTTTAAGTATCAATTTGTGTTCTATTCAATTATCTGCAAGATTCATAAAACAACTTTACCTTTCAGTACCTTTTAATTTAAGAAAAAAAAAAAAAAAAGAAAAAGAAGCACAAAACTAAACCTAACCCACCCTAAATTCATACTTCCATATGGCATGGTTACTTCCACATGCAGCAGATACGTTGGTATATTACAGAAAATCCCATGAAAAACAAAATGATAGTATCAGTTCATGCAGGGAAAAAAAACCCTGTCAGAACACAGCAGACTAAGTCAATGTATAGCTTGCATATGGAAACAATGACATGATTGTTTACTCACTGGTTTAATGATATTCACTTTCTCCTAATGGCAATGCTGAAAATGTGAATGCCAGATGTTGAGCCTGCAGTGCAGAAGTGATGAACACTGGAAGGTCTATAGAGAGGAACTTATCCTGACATCAAAATATAGTGTAACTCTTCAGCTTATTAATGCTGTATGTGTGGGTTTTTTTTTAAATTATAAAAAGAAATAGTTTCATGTTTGCAGTTTAAATTTCCATATTTTATAACAGTTCAGCAACAAATTTACATATTTCCTGGAATCTTCAGATATAAAAGCGGTAAAACACTCCAGGCATTATTAGATAGAAGATTATAACCCATTACTATTGTTTCAATTAGCAATGTAAAAGTGACCTGCAGTGTTCAGATGACCCACTAATGGATTTAAATGCTTTCAAATATTAATGCAGGTTTTCTAAAGATGAATCCCAAACCCATTATTCCTGGAATAACCGTGAGCTGAAAAGCTGGCAATGATTGTGCATTATGTGGAAAGGCTCATGGTTAATTAAATGAATACCTAGCATTACACTGTTCACTTTAGTGCTACAAAATTATTTCTCATTGATTTTTACATTCTGAGCCCGTGATTCAATTTACTTCTGCAATTTGTGTTGTTGTGTCAATAAAACAGAACTGCCTGAAGATGGAAGCATTAGAGATGGATACATACAATAAGACTCAGTGAAAACTGTAGTTTTCCCATTTTTTGCCTATTGAAATATCATTCGTAGGCATCACTTTGTTATGTATTATTAATACAATTTTTGTTTGTTTCCATCTGCTCTTCTTCATTTTTATATCAGGAACTGGAATGTTAGTGATTGCTTAAGGGTAAGTAGCTAATTTTTCAGTAACAAGTTCTCCTACTACCAAGAACAAAAGCACCATCAACACAAGTCTGTTATTTCATGTTAAATGGACTAGAAGGGCTCAATTCATCAAAGCAACTGTGCTGGAGAATCAGGGAGTTTTAAATTTGGCAAATACATGAAGTTGAATCTTTAAGTTGTAAAATGGAGAATTCTGAGAAGTGAATGCAGAATCAGGATCAACCTCGCATGGTTTTCAGGAAATGCCCATTCTCCTTGATATACAAAATGCCTGGAAGAAGCAGGGGAATCTCTTTCCACACATAAGCTCTCTGGTGTAACACTTAACTGCTGTTTAGGATACTTTTATTGTCTAAAGAAGGGCTTGTGTGCTGCTTCTGCACATTTTCCATGATTCTATTGATAATTCTCTCAAGGATCTTTGGTCTTTGTCACCTGTGAGTGTTTGCAGAACACGTCTTTTATAACATCTGAAAATATTTTAATTTAATCCCATTTATGCTTGGGTTATGCTATGCACAAGGTGGACGCAGTAATGTTTGCCTCACCTTTCTCTTGGGACTTTAAGCAAATTTGATCTCCAGGGTCAGGGAGAATTAAGAATGAGCGTTGTATGTAAAACTCTAAGCTTTCTGCAACCCCAGTCAGAGAGGGATCAGGCTCCATGATGGTTTTGGATAATAGCAAGATCTTAGCAGAAATGCACTTATGGATATCCTTCTGTTGCATTTTATCTAAATGATTCATCTCATGTTCATTATTATTCTCAAGGTAAGTTTTTAAGCAGGTATGCAAATCTCAATTTCTTAAATCAAGGAAAACGAAGAGTAATTCCGTTAGAGCCAGTGGAAATGTAATGATGTAAAATCAGTGTAGGTGAGAAGATAATCAAGCCCACACTGTTCATTGTGTGACACAGTCCTGTAATCACTTACTTGCATGAGTAATGCTGTCTTCAGGAAGTTCATCGAGTTCAATTGGATTATTTGCATGAGTAAGCATCCCCTCATGTGTGTGCACCCTATTTTCATATGTTTAATGCTTCCAAAAGGGAAACTAAGTATAAACCAGCATTGTGAAGAAACAGAAGATATAAACCACTTTAATATACCTGTAAAAATTGAATTAAACTAGAAAAAAAAATAAAAAAATATAGAAAAACCAAAGAGGACAAATTAGGATTTACTTCAGGGCACTGTTTTTCAGAAACCAGAAGGTGTGGCAGAAAAACCTATTTAAAGTTAGGATCATTATAATCTCAGATAATTAAATGGCTAGGGAGCTATTTTGTGTTCACCAAGTAGGACAATGCATTTGGAACTAAAATGCACTTATGTGTAGCCTCACTTAGAGCATTAGCCATTACTTGAACCTTGACCATGAGCACTCAGTGTGACAGTAACCAGTTTTACATCCAGACCCAGCTAAATGAGGATACATGTTTGTGATATGGATTAGATGGCAGAAAAAAACCCAGAAGGTTTGTGACTGGCTTAACTGAAAAAAGATCTGGCTTTCATTATCAAAGGTAAGCAGCCCTGAACATAATTAAAGATTTCCTGCAACACGGGATCACTGTGTCAGAATTCTTACAAAGGAAGAATTTCACGCTATGCTGTGATCTGTAGATAAAAACTGTTTATTTAGTTTGTGTTTTTAGTGGATGGAAATGTCATTTATTCATTAAAATGTGAAAAAGTCTTCTAGCTTCTATATTCCTGTAGTGAAATATTTCTCATTTTATCACTCTCTGGAATGCCATTTCCTTTTCTTTCACACTTACCAGAAAAGATGTAAATTATTTCCTCCTTGTTATGTTGTCCATTATACTATAAAATACAGTGAACAATCCCACTAGTTTGGCTTGTAGAGTCGCTTCCTGAACCTGAACTGAGGTAAGCCAGCTGCACTGTAGTTACACATCCCTCAGCTGTAAGAGGTGATGGTGGGTAAGAGATGCTGTTCCAGGGACTTCCATGACAGCCCCATCACAGGTAGGACCATGCAGGCAAAGTTCCCATTAGTATCTGTGGCTGTTTTCCTTAAGTGAAAGGTACAGGGCTAGATTCAGCAAGTTTCCATTGAATGATCTGACCACCATAGATGAAGGTACCAAAAGCTGGATCTGAGGGAAGAGTCAGGACATCTAGTATCAAGATGAAGCTTAGGAAGTATATAAGCAAGTCATCAAAGTTTCCCATCTCCCAGGCTGCTGAAGCGCATACCTTTATGCAGGTAGAAGGTCTTACACAGTCATGGCCTCTCTTCTCTGGTCCTTATTTTGAGTCAGGGAAATTTTCAGCCCTTTCTATGCAAAGGTTTACCTTCAACAAAAAGGAAGCTTCTGCAAAAACAGCAAAGAGAGGACCTCAAAACTAGGTCACCTGCTTCTCAGGCTGGTGTACTGAGCATCAGGCTACCCTTCTGCAGTCTTCCTTTGGCAGTTGCTTCTACAGACAATGCCTGTGCTACAGCCTGCCTCTAAAGAATGACTGAGACACCATTTTCCTGGAGGAGATTCTGAATCATGAATGTGAGTCCTACTTAGGCATATTAAAAAGGACTGAAATGAAGAACCTGACTCAAAAAAAGTAGATATGTAAGTAGGTTTTAAATATCTGTCTCTCTCTGCAGCTTTTTCTCTTGTATTTCTTAGGTATTCCCCTTCCTGTTTACTTCTCATACATCTAATGCTCCAAATGGAAGCCACTGGGTAGGGACCTTATGCCAGCACATGAGTGCCTGGTTCTGGGCTTTACTGATTACCACAAGTCAGCAGAGATTATGCATACCCATCCCCCTCCAGCTGGGGTGGGAAATGGAATGAAGGGGATTTCTTATCTTCTGGCTGTGCACACAGAAGGGGTGTATTCCAACCTGCTTTATTTGGTGTTGCTATTAGCAGAGACACTGTAGTCTCAGTTCAGATTTGGTGCAACTTCATCTCAATCAATTTCCCCTGCTCTGAATTCTTCAAAATTAGTAAGGTTGAGCTAACCATAAGACTTCTATATTGACCGTCTTTGGGGTTTTTTTGGTTTGAAAATAGACACTACTTCTGATAGGTGTTCACAAAATTCTGCATTTGCTACTCATTGTTTTAAAAATATATTTTGCCAAGGCGAGACAACAGAATTTGGTCCTTTTTAGATACACATGTGCTGTGATTGCAAGTATCCAAGACTAAATTACATGAGCAGAAAAACTAATATCTTGTGTAAAAGCTATTCTTTGAGAGCTATATAGTCTAATTAGAAAGACAGAAACAGAAATTATTATAGCAATAAAGAATTAGAACACAATAAAGAATATAGATTTTAGAAATTTATTGAAGACTGCTAACATAATGTATGGATTATACAACTGTAAGGAAGTAATTTGGAGAAATATTTACTTACCAATACAGAAAGTGTAACTGTTGAAGGCCAAAAGCATCCATGAAAATTCTGTATTTTTTTAATAAAAAATAAAAAGAAGACTGTTGCTTGGACAAAGGACATAGGGAATTTCTACCCATTAGGAAAGCCAGATAGCAGTTGTGTGTGCAAGATTTATATTAATTATGAGAAATGTAAATGAATTTGGAAGAAATTCTGGAAAAAGAGGAAGGTACAGGATGAAAGCTTTTTTTTGTACTAAGATAAAAAAATCTGAAACTGCATTTTATGCAAAGCTTGAAGTGAATTCAGATCCTTTGTTATGGTTCACATATTTTCAGCTTCCCACATTTAATCATAACAGCCTCCTTGTGGTTTAATTATGATCAGACTTCTGAAGATGATTCAACCACTTGCACTGAGAATTTGACTTGCATTGATCAGAAAAAAAAAAAAAATCTCCAAGTCTTAATTAACCATTTAACTGAAAAACATTCCTTTCCTGACACTCTGCCTTATGTTATGATAAACTAAAGATGTGTAAACTGTGAATCATAACCTGGGAAAAACATATAATAGCTGCTTACAGGCTGTAAATAAGATTGCAATTAAGTATGTTGGTATGAATTTAACCCCTTTGTACACAAGCTTTTGCATGGGTTTCACACCAGAATTAACAAGATTTGGGGAAGAAGCAGTGAGTACATACTGCATACTCTCAGTTGCAGATATTTGCTATAGGGCAGTAGTCCCTATAAAAATAAGTATGGGTTTTTTGGAAGTGCTCATGGTGCCTATATAATGCACTGAATTCAGTGGGTCCAGTGGGAGGCTGAAGATGAATACCTGTGAAAATCCTCATGCATTAAGCTTCTTGACTACAGCATCAATGGGAGTGCAAACCCTCTAGGTACTTTGCTCTAATTTGCTTTCAGTATTTCAGCCTAAAATGAAGTCTTTTAGCTGTGGTAAATTTCACAAATTATAAGGGCAGATCCTGAGACTGCTTACACCTCTTCCAGCTCAATGACTAACTTTAGTGGCTTGACAGAATCAAGTTCAGCTAAATTTTGTCATTGACTGAAAGAAAAAAGGGATTATTTTTTTCTCTTCACTAATGTAATATAACAGAGAAGGATTCTAAATATCCGACTCTATTTCTAAGATCATCACTTGCATTGAAAAACCTTGTCAAATAAAAGACTTGAAAAATAAAAGTATGCTGCTGTAAAACTTGGCTAACAACCAAATCCATACAACCTGCCCATTTGACAACTAAATTATTATCCATTTGATAATTTTAACTTTAAATCAGATGGAGTTATGAGATAATAAAAAAATACCTACTTACATGAGGAAGTTCAGCAAGGAAAATCAAGTCATTTACATAAACATTGGATGAGCACATATATGCTTTTCATGCATTGACCCAAACTTCACATTAAATTGAACCGTAGATAGATGCAGAATACAGAAGTATAAAACTGAAAAATCTATTCTAATTTGTTTGCTGTGACAACGAGGCTTTTAACAAAGATTCCCACTTCTGCTAGTCCCTAAAGATTAACAACACTGGAAAGGAATTCCTGTGTATGCTAAGATCTGTTCTATGTTAACTTTTAATTTCTTCAGTTTTCGGTCTTATTGGAGGTTGTCCACCGGAATAATCCAGAGCATTTTGTACTCAGAAGGAGCTGCTGGACATTATCACAAATTCCCACCTCAGTGGAACTCTCAAGGTGTCAAGTTGTAATGACTTAATCAAGTGCAGATCTTAAAACCTTAAAAAAATCACATATGCCTTTGAAAGAAGGCTTAAAAAATATATGTAGGAAGGAAAAGTAAAAATTTGACACAAATCCAGCATTTTTTTTCTTTTTAATTTAAAACTGAAATAAAAGGCAGCTGAAAATTTGCATGGAAATTACTGTGCACAACCTTGTTTGAGATAAGATTAAACTGCTGCAATGCTGAAATTTGTTGTTGATAAGAAAGCTTAAATGTATTACACTATGCTGTATTTTGCCTCCCTTTCACTCAGAAAGTATTTTCATTATAATAAATTCACACTTTACTATGTAAAATTCATTCATATAGCCAGAAGCTTATAAAAAGAATATAGACTAAAGAGCAAGTTGCATAATGAGATCTAATCTATGTAAAATAAGTCCCAGAAGAAATGTCCTTTACTTTGATCATATCCCTTGAAACAAGATCCCCTGCTGGAAACCACAATAAAATGAGAGCTTGAGAAAACTTGCCTGGCAAGCAAGTTAGGTTTTTAAAAACAAAAGCTTGCCAGGCCCACCGACCTCATCATCCCAGGAAAAACGTAATTAAGGCTAATAAAATCTTTCAGACTCCCTGAGGCTTAATGGCAGAATAAAGATTTTGGGGGGCTCACGGTCTGCTCCTGAGCTGTCCTCTGCCTCTGTGCAGGTGAAAACCTCTACTTGGTGGCATGTGCAGGAAAGGACCCAAGGTCAATCTGGAGGGAGATAACAATATGGGGATCCCTCCTCAGCACACACACACCTGCACACACATGCACAGACACACATAGTCACCCCATCAGGGGACCTAGCAGCTTTTCGGAGTCCCAGCGTATTTTAGCACTGGCTGGTTTCTCTGATATCATAGGGACAATTTCTATGTTGCTCTTCACTGCCAGCAAGGTGGGTGAATCACCACGGCTGGGAGATTATAATGTTAAATTAATTTTTTTAAGTGCTTTACTCTTCCAGGATGAAAGGTATTATGCAAATACAAAATGCCCTTACGGTGAACTGAGAACTCAGAAGGACACACTGTAGTGGCCACTAGTTTATATTACCAGCAAATAGCCCCCTGTGTCTGAAAGGAAAATGCAGAGAAAACCATTTGCTTCTTCAGCAACATTATTTCCTATTTAATGTATTTTAGTCCATAATACCATGAATTAATTTAAGCCATGAAACAAGAGATATAAATGTTTGCTTATCACAGAAACACTGATATTAAAAAAAAAAAAAAATTGTTCCTGATGTATCAGATAGTCTGAGAGTGTTACTATACAAACACACTTCTTGAGCATCCATCAGTGTAACACCCTCCAAGGTAATCGCAGATGTTAAGCGCACAGGAAGACAGGAGGTTGAAGTTGGGGGACCTGCACACCCAGAAGTAAAGTTGTTTGAAACAAAGGACTCACTTTCCTGCACATAGAAGAGTGCAATTGATTTATTTCTTTTTTCTGTAGAAATGGCAAGCTGAACTAGTGTCCGGTTATCCGTCTGCTGTGCCATGCACTTGGGACAGAGCTGAGAGGAGTGATTTGTCCTGTTGTCCTAATTAGGCTGAACTGTTCATATTTCCTGCAGTTTTCTCCACATGATGTCTGAGCATGCCTGGGTAAATCAGATCTAACCGCTGAGCTCCGCAGCAGTTTTACCCTCTCTTCTGCCTCTGGTGGTCAGGGGCTCTGGTTGAGGTGAAGGTGCTTTCCAGCAGTGAGTTACCTGTTCACCTGAGCCCGTGGTGAAACCCTGCACTCCCTGGTGTGCTGGTGCTACTCCAGACCTGGTACTGCCACAAGCCCTAGGGACACCAGGGCTGATACCAGTTTTGGGGATAGCTGTAGTCAGGGCTTGGAGGAATTGGTGGAAAGGCGCCTTGGCTTGGCCCTCAAAGCTTTGATGATGAATACTCTTTGCCCTTCATTTTGTTCTAATCTGAGGCAGCTGCTCTCTGGTCAGCAGCTGATCACCAGAAACCATTTGTGGTACTGGAAGGGGATGGGCAGCATCTGCTGCCTCCTGCCGGGATGAGTGCTGGAGCATGTAGTGCAGAGGTGAGAGAAACCTATTGGCTCCATCACCTCCCATCCTTCCCCAGAATTACTCCCTGCCACGACAAAGGGACCTTCATCACACTACTAACCTTTTAATAAATCAACCTGGCCCCAACTTTTCCCTGACCTTTCCCTTGTCCCCTTGGCGTGGAAGAGGAGCTTTGCTCCCTTGGTAGCCATAAAGGAACAGAGAAAAGGCCTTTGCTATCTCTCTGCCCCCAGCACACATGGGCAACACTGTCTGGCCATTTGTGATGAAATGATGAAAAGGAATAATTGTTTCAGTATTTCTCTAATAGTCTTTTTTTCCCCATTTGTCTCCATTTCATACATACATAAACTAGTTTACAAATATTTTTATCAAGGTTGAGCTACAAAAAGCTTATGTAATGTATGACTTGCTTTAAAGACTGTTAGAAGAATGACTTCCGCATAATAAAACCTCAGGAATACACAAGTGATCTTAACAAATACAGTATGACTGCTGTGTGGTTTCCCATTGCCTTTGTAGTTTCTAAGACACTATAACATTATTTAATTAGCTAAAATTTCCTCTCTCTTGAGGATGGAAACTCAATGAAATGTCAACAATGCTGTCAGTCTGCTTCAGGCTAAACTCATTACACAAAAGCTCACGATAAAAATAGTCCAAGACAGATTATTTTGTTGCAAAACATAGGCCCACACAAACTCACGCCTCAGAAACCAGATGTGAAATTCATGCAAGTGCTGCATTTTGGGGGTTAATGGGACTGTTAAGTTCCACCAGGCAATTATAGATGCTATGTACTTTCATTGTTCTATATACAACCAGCAAAAAGGAAAAAGAAAAAGACTATTAAATCCTGCCAATGATTTCTTACAGGCTGTTTGCTGAGGGATATTCTTACATCAGTCAAAGGCTGATATGAAATCTATATCTTTGCTTTAAAAATTCACCTTCTCCTATCACTGAGAGAGTGAGCAGAGATTGCATTTGAAGTAAAATATGTTGCAGAGCAAAGTAAAAAATTGTTTCACTTACTCTGAATTATAACCGGTATTTCAGAATACATGTGCTCATTACTAAGCATAATAAAATTTGGTATTTTCTATTGTCAGAGGGTTTATAAAGGCTAAATTTCTTGATTTATTTAAATAGACAGATAGGAAAGAGCAAACTACAAAAACAAGTGCTATATACTGAAGGCATGTGAATTACCTCCTTCCCAAGGATAATGCAAATTAGGAGTATGTAAAGCTTTGTCTGCACCTGGGATCTTTAATGAGGATAAAGAAAAATCAGACGGAGATTCTCCTGGGAAAAGAGAGGATCGTTATTTGAATAACCTGCAGTGAATTCTAATCAATGCAACGTGACTTTGAAAATGAATGTGGTCTTTCAACCCGCTGTACATGAGCCATAATATTAATCATAACTTCATGGTACAGTAAAGCCCATGATAAATGGTTATTCAGTGGACTAATGAAAAGACCATTCATAGTGGGAGGAAGGTAAGGGCCATATATCCAGTATTTTTTTTTTGTTTTGTTTGCAAAAACATCTCTCTAAATATATACATATATATACAAACATATATGTGCATATACATGTGTGAATGCGTGTGTGCATGCACATGTGCCCATATATGTGTGCTCCCAGTTTAGAATTTTAGCATGAAATAGATTTGTTTTCCTTCAGGAGTAACATGGGCAAGCAGTGTCTTATCCTGTTATGCTGCAAAAAATATTATTTAGTGTTACGCTAGTTAACACAAAACTTGGAATTATTTTTTTTAAAATATGGTTTTCTGGATGCATTAGTCATGTATCTTCCAGTGGTTGAAGCCTCTACTATGCCTCTGAAAGGCTGGAGGTAATTTGTATGTTCTCTCCAAGCTTTGTTCTTGTCCCTATATTTGTAGGAAAAGTTTAATAAAAAGCATGATTCACTGGCTGCAAAGTAGAAACACAATGCTGATTTATTTACCTAGAACACAAACCAGAACTTTTATATATTTTCTTCCATCTCAGGAATTAAAATCAATAAACTTTTTTACATTCTTGCTATTAACATATTTACATCAGTGAAACATGCGGTGTCAAAAATCAAACTTTCAAAGAAGCACTTCTAAAGAAAATCAGATGTGTTTTGCAATGTATTTTAAGGGTTGAGTGCAGATTTTAGAGAGTTATTTAGAGAGTTATTTATGTAGGATACAAGGAAGTAAATATACCTTGATTTGTTGATGTGATGTGGTGAGGATATTCTTATATAAGCAGTAAAATATGACAAGCTATGCCATAAAATGCTATGCACCAACATGTGTGATGAGATTTTTTTTTTCCTTGCTATGACTATGCCACTTGCAAGTGGCATTTGTCACCTTTGCGCACGGGTGGATTGCACACCCTGGAGATCTGGCCAGAGAGGGAGCTCCAGTGCAGCAGTGCAGCCAACACCACAGAGGGATTGAGTTCTATAGAGATGGTGATGGAATCTGTACAACATGGGTGTAACCTCATTAAAAGGTCCACATATATACCAAAGTACAACTGCTGCCTGCAGCATCCCACAGGCAAAAGCCGAAGAAGGGTGCAAGGGCCTTGAAGGTTAAGATCAAGATCTGTCAGTCTTGGGTAAGAAGCAGACTGTAAGGTTAAAGGCCTTCCACTTGCAAAGTCTTGCCATCTGACCCTGGACACTCAAACTGATAGCATAAATCTATCATGTATCACTGATCAGGGGGAACAAAGGTCATCTTTCCTATACCTAAAAAACCAGTAGCATAAAAGAATAAGAACAGATCTCTGAAAGGAAGGGGAGAGTCACCATGGATAGCTGGCTGAGCATGTGTTCAGAGTACAACAAGCAAACAAAATCACTGGACATAAATACTACAGGATACATAGCAGATGTGGCATCATATAGACTATCTTTGCAATACTATTTCTTTTGTCAAGTCATATTTATAAAAAAAAACGAAAGAGCCACAAGGTAATTTGGATCTGTTGGAGGAAGATATTGGTTGCAGAGAAGCTCAAACTGAGTAGTTTCCCAAAGTAAAGGTTAGGGGATTATCTGGTCATAGTGTGTAAGTATGTTTTGGGCCCGGAGTTTACTTGAACAATTGTGTTTAATTTAAAGAACAAAGATTTAGGAAGATACAGATTTTAACAGTAAGAATAATTAGCCTTTGAAATAAGGCATCAAGAAACGAATTGCATTTTCTATCACTTCAAAGTTTGAAAAAGAGACTACATAGCTTTCTAGAGAAGATGCCAGAGCTCCTTTGAAAGGTATGGGCTTGATTTAAGAAAAGCCTTGTGAAATTTTATGTTCTATGTTAATGCAAGCAGTCAAACACAATGATAAAAACTAGGCACATGTTCTTTTAGGACTGCTTCTGCCTTTCACCATGAATATTAGCCCGTTTGATGCATATTCTGTTTTAACAGATACTGTGCTGGCCCCATAGTTAAGCAGTTGCCTGATTGGATCAGAATTGGTCCACTAACCCTAAAATCTGTGAATTGTGGGGGAAACCAGTGGATAAAATATCACCATCCACATCAGCTGGCAATGTTTTTCCTTTAGTTGTTTCATGAATGTAGGTGCCCCCTTGAGCTAGTCTCAAGGACACACGATAAAGCATATACCTTCCTTTGAAGAACATAAGAGTTTTAAAAGCTTAACAAAAAAGTCAAGCTTTATTGAAGATTTCTGGTGAAGGATGATGCAGTAAGTCATCCAGTGATTACAGAGAGGCACCCTCACCAGAACCTGCCAGGAGTTCCCTTGTCGTTATCCTTGGTCTTACCTGTTTTGAACCTGAAGTCAAGCTGTTACAGCTTGCTGAAGTACTTGGGAAGGCATAGTCTCAGTGTTGCTGTGCTTTACTTTACAAGGATCCCTTGGCTTTGTTGTATTTTGTACTGTGAACTTAAACTGTTGGTTCTTTGCTGCTTATTTTTTCTTGTGGAAGACAGTCTGTCTGTAAGAAGACAATAAACATCTAAAATGGAGCAATACACAGCTCTCACACTCCTCTTGCAGCTTGGAGCAGCAGGAAATAAAACTGTCTTCTTGTTGTGGACATGGACCCAAGACATGAAGTGGTTTTTGCACAGCTTTTCCCGATCCTATAAGAAGTTGGTGGTTTTTTTTTCCTTTTATCCTACAAATAATCTGATATTCGGTCATATGTGTCTTCAAACACAAACTGCTCAAGATCTAAATTTGTCGTGTTTCTTGTGGCTAGTTTTACTCAAACTGTTCTGGAAAAATTAATAGGGAGTTAGATTTGGATTGTAGAAAGCTGCCTGATATTTGAAAGAAAATATATCAATCTATATACTCTTTGTCTGTGTTACTGAATTAACCTTCAGTAGACTGCAGAGTTTGCTGTAATAGTTTTCTTTTCAAAGCAGCTCTACAGCACATTAGTTTAGGAGTGATCACACAGACAGCTTCTTGAATACCTGCTTGTGTCTATTCTAGTCCAAGAGTCAACACTGAATGAAAAATTATTCATTCAAGAATAAAAAATTGAGTCCCAGTGAAGTCACAGAGTTTGGCTACTGAATTTATTGGAGTCAACATCACTCGTGATGTGCAGTTGCATTTTCACACTATTTGAATATCATTAGAGATGCTGGAGTTACACAAAGAGAAGGAGTAAAACAACTTCTACCTAACAGAGGGATCAGAGAGGAAAGAAACTTCATCCCTATCCATAGGAGGAGAGATATATACCTTAAACTGCTTCTTTTGCAAACTGTTTCTTTTGTTCACATTTTGTAGTGATTTAAAATACTTAAAGATCTTTCAAATCCCCTGGAACAGGTGCTGTTACAGATTCACAGAATCACAGAATCAATTACAGGATGGTTGAGTTCGGAAGGGGCTTCTGGAGGTCATCTAGTCCAATATCCCTGCTCAAGTAGGATCACCGAGAACCGGTTGCCTAGGACCATGTATTCAGCCTATACTGGATTTGCCAGTATTCAACCTAGATTTCCTCTTTCTATCTGGGGGAAAAAAATCATAGAATCATTAAGGTTGGAAAAGACCTCTAAGACCATCAGCTAACAACCCAGCACTACCATGATGACTGAAAAATCTGGAACAACTCTAGTACGAAGAGCTGATCTAGTGTCATTTCTTCTACCCACTCTGTGTTCTAACTTTATTGTTTCCTTAGACACCTTTCAGATGTTCTTCCTTCCTCTTCCACCATGACAACAGACCTGTAGCTTTTGTTTCTGGTACTCAGATCTGTATCAAAAAACCAGAATATCAATACAGTGGCCATAGCACCCAAAGTCCTACTTAGTCCTGCTCTAGCTTCAGCCCTGCGGCTGTTCTCTGATATCACTTTAACTTTGTCCATTTTACACTGCCGTGGCATATATGAGGTCCAAAAACAAATTATAAAAGTGAAAGAAAAGTGTGATACTTATTCTCTTTCTTCTTCACCATGGATTACTCTTTGTTGAGACACAGAAACAAAAATAGAAACAATCACGGGGAAGGGATATCATGTGGAAGAAGGCTGATATTTTATATCCTGGTAAAATGATAGCACCAAGGGTATCCCCAGTTTCTCCTTCTATTAAAAGAAATGGCCTCTTGGAAACATTGTTTGGATAGCTTGATAATTGCCAGCATCAAATGAAAACCAAACTGCCATTGATAACAGCTATGATGTTCCTGCTAATGACAGAGAAAAATGGCAGGATCAGACCCAAAAGATACAGTAATACAAAGATCATGTCGGATTTCAGCCACATAGAAGGATTATTGATTTATCCAAGGGTTACGGAAATGAAGATCTGGCTCATGGTTCAGGTAGGGATTAGAGGAAAGTGATTACTTCTTTATTACAGGCCTTCTCTGTAGATACTGGATGTGGAAATAATCAGGGCTGATCTTACAGGGAGTGCAGCAGATGCACAGCGTCTGCTCTCTGGTCTCCAAGGCTACATCTATACTAGTAAACTAAACAGGCTTAGGACATGTTTAAGCACTGCTCCATGAGATCCATACTGTTTAACCCTTACCACCACCTCTGGAGTTTGAGCCTGGTCAAGCAACACCGCCCAGGTGCACAGGTCAGCAACTACTCCCCAAAGGCAACAGGGACAAGCCTGCCTTGTTCTAGGGGAGGAGAAGGTAAGCAATGAGTGGTGTGAGCTGAGCTGAGCTGTGCAGAGTTTGAGGTCAGAGGATAGGCCACCATTCATCCTTTGCGTTTGCATAGACATAGGCAGAAGGACCACCCAGATGACTGGTTTCCGACCATGCTTAAGGGATCTTCACTGTCTCACTTTTTATTGAAATAAAACATATAACTAAAGTATTTTTCCCAAAGAAAGCAAACACATAAATGATTTCCCAATGTCTTTCTGATAAGGAACCAATCATTTCATCCCAGCTCTTGTCCCCATACTTAGAAGAAAACTCTTGCCTCCAACAGAAGTTCTATAGCCACAAGGCAAATACACACAAGTGTGGTCTTTGATGAGCTGGTGCCAATTTTTCCTGCTTTAACTCTAGTGCCTAAAATGGCCTTAGCCACCATTTATTCCCTGGGACACAGAACAAGGTGCCAGTACAATGTGAGTTTTCCTATGAAATGTGTATCAAATTCCTGCTCTGACTTCAGTGATTTGGACCTCACCACTGGCCTCCTGGAATCCAAAATTATAACTCTGGGGTGGATTTAGTTTGTTATTATTATATTATAGAATTTGGTGGTGTTATATTTCGCCATAGTCTCCAAGCACCTCCCATATAAAATAGACTGGTAAAAGGGAAGTCCCTGGTGAGTTTCTGGGATTTTTTGGCTCTTCTCCTTTTTGGGGTTAATTTAATCAGTTTTTAAAAAGAGATAATTAGATTTTTACAACTTTTTTACAGGGGTAAAAATTTAAACCTATTTTCACATGGAAGAAATTTGGAAGGTACCCAAGATTTCCTTTCAAAGTAACATCATCAAATAATATTCTCATGTATTTGAGATTTAACATTTCAGACTCTTTCCCCTGCACCTTTTGTTGTTCCTATTTACAGTGCACCTGAAACACATTGTGTAATTGGCAGAGAGCCCAGATTTTCCATTTAAGAACAGTTTGATGATTTCACTTTTTCTTTCTCTCTCTCTTTTTTTTTTTTTCAAACAGCAGGTGCTCTACATTGTAAACAATACCAGGCGCCATAATATTATTACCTTTTGCATTTTTATTACATTTTTGCCTCCCTACATATTTTAAACTTCATTGCAAGGCATTTTGGCACCAACTCAGAAAGATTCTTATTTCAAAAGGAAGATGGATTCCAGTGACACAGTGTTTTGTTGTCACTTTTAATTAGAAAGCTTAAGATTTACTTAATCATTAAACCACCCAATATTTGCAAGTTTTTTTCCCTTATTTTCTGTGCAATACAGCCACATTTGTCCCATGCAGTACATGAATTCCCTTTTCTATAATACATTTTTCAAACATTTAACCCTTCTTTTTTATAACACTCCCTTTCTCCTCCCTATCACCTTGCCTAAGATCCTGTAAACTGCATTTCAGATTTTTCACAGTTTGATGGGTCAATAGCCAGAACTGACATAGCCCAGTGGTTCTGCAATTACTCTTGTTGTGTACTGAGAGTTTATATTCCATTGGTTATTAAAAATGTGTGCAAACAAATGGAGTTGAAGGAAAACAAATCAGAAATACATTTAAAAAGAAATCTTGAAAAAAATCAACACAAGAAGGAGCAGATGAATACTCCAGAAATGCAAATAACACTAGGCAAGAATTGTCTTTATGTGCGGGGTTTTTTTTAAAGCGTGTGTTTACATATGTCTAGATACAGGGACATATTACTTGAAAACAGATTTAGGCAAATGTCATGTGCAATAAATATTTATTGTTGGAATTATTTGTGGTTTCAATGAGGTCTTCATTAGCAAACAAAGGAAAAAAAAATCAAGCTATTTTCATGTTTATACAGCAAGGATGTCTTTTGCTAAACTGCATTTTGAGCTACATTTTTTTTCCAGATCAATTCAATAAGTGAAAGCCCAACAGAGAACAGATGCAATATAAGAGCAATAAAGGGAAGTAAAAAAAATTAAAAATCCTTTGTTCTCCCTGCAGTACATCCGTAAATCTATTAGTGTTATTTTCCTTTCTTCTCTTTTTTGCATCCCAAGCCAGATCTCAAGTTCTCTGAAGCAATCCTTAATCAAGCTCCCCAAAGGCCTACGACTGCATGCAGCAATTTCTCCCCTGCTCTCAGCACAGATGTTTCGAGCACATTCCATTACACCTACATGCCATTACAGCTAATGGCTTATTCTGATGAAGAAAGCTGCTTTCTGCTCAGTGCAGCAAAGGGGAAAATAGCCTCCTGTACAGTTCGTACACTGCAACAATGAAATGTGGGGGCAGGTGGTACAACAGAACTCTCTAATGTTAATTACATACTGTATTACCCCCAAATTTGGCTGGTCATTAATTATGCTAATTTACCTTCCTGAAAATTAGCACCATTCATGTGAATATTTGAGCTGTTTTTAGCAAAATGAACTATGGCATAGTGGTTTGTAAACTCAAACCTTTTGAACAACCCAAATACAGGATTGCAGAGGTTGCAAGACATGGCATGGAGGGACACAAGGCTGGGAGGCGAGAGACCCCACCAGCAATGGCAGCCCCCTTCATGTGTTCCTCTGTGACCTTGCACAGGTTGCATCCAGCTGCTTTGCGCCTTGGTTTCTGTCTGTAGAAAATTATGCTTGAATCACACAGGCCAAAACTCCTCATGTTTGAAGAGCAGTGTTTGACTCATGAGCACCTAAAGGCTGATGACCCTTTCTGCTACAGAATGTTATGTATCAGATTAGTGGGAAGGCTGGAGATGTCAGATAAATGATCAAGATGTTTTGCTCAGGCAAAGAATTTGTATCAGTTCTCAAAGAAAAAAAATAGCAGTTAAAATATTCCTTCAGTATAAAGTGGGAAAATGAAAGAGTTAAAAATTTCTGTGCTCTGTAGTGAACCTTTAAGGACTCCATGATCTACTAGAGAGGATGACATTGAAAATACAAAGCTTAGAGAGCAAAAATCTGTTCTAACTCCTTAAACCTGTCCAGGAAACTCTGCAATGATTTTTTGTATATATTTAGATTACATTAGGTCATTACAAAGAGTGATAAAGCACCTTCAAGTGTGCCTATAGCTATAGATTGAGTTTTTAAATTATTTAACTGTTCATAAAAAAATAATCTCTATCTTCTTCCAACAAAAACCAAGATTTTACCATATTGATTATAGACCTAACAAAATAAGGTATCAGATTTAGATTCAATTTGTTTTCCTATGAATTAAATACATTAAATCACTTTTTACCCATGTTGAAATTGATTGAGTTTCAGAGTTAAACAAAATATCTTCTCTACATTGTGAACTGTTTCCATTTCTTCCTCAAGGCTGCTGTTTTCTTCTATCCATCTCCAAGAAGCCATCATCATATTAACATAGATGACAATCTGGCAAGGAGGTGCTGATCAAAGATAAATTTCACACTCGCACTTCGCATTTTCTAATTACACCATCTGTGTCAGACTCTTTCGTGGCAGTTCTGCCCAATCTGTCAAATGCTGCATGCCTATGGGAATGCAGAGGAGCTGAGAAAATCGCCTCCATTTCCCCCACCAGCCGATCCATCACCCCAATCGGAGCTTGGTGGATATATTAGTCTAATTGGTACTGGAATGAAGGTTCCAGACTGCATATAAGATGAGGTATTTGGGGGATGCAAGACATGAGATTTACAATTTGAATCATATTACAAGCCTTGCCCCAGCTTGTTTCATAGCAAGCTGAGAGCAAGCCATGCATGCAGTATCAGCATGTGGAGGGGAAGAAAAAAGGAAGAAATAAATGAGGAATATTTAAAAACAAATCATGAATGAGAAGGTGTCTCCTTTCATTACTCTCAGCTTCTTCCAGTCCTCCTAAATGTAAATGATGACCAATAAGTTCAGATGAAATTAATTTATCCTTGTATTAGAAAATAAGAAAAATAAACATAAAGCATTATATACCTACTAGAGAGAACTACATATATTCTGATTAAATTCTGATCTATTAAATCCAGCAGCTCTATCAAAATAGGGATGATCCTTTCACACTAAAATGTATTACTGCTTCCTATCCATGATTAAGTCACAGAAGGTGAAAAGTTGCAGCTTTTCTAGCAAGGATGACATTTAAGGTTATCTTCTTCATGGGTCAACTTTTTGTCAGGAAAATTAATCTCAGCTTTGTACCATTGTGTAAAAAATTGCAAACTACTATTGCTGGGTACAATCAAATCTGGTGTAGTATCTCTGTGTCCCTGTGCAACCACACATAAAAGTGAAAATTAGTTATACAGGCTACCCAGGGGAAGTGGTGGAGTCACCATACATGGATGTATTTAAAAGACCTGTAGATATGGTGTTTAGTGGTGACCTGGCAGTGCTTGGTTAGTGGTTGGATTTTATGATCTTAAGGGTCTCTTACAACCAAAATGATTCTATGATTCTATGCCTGTTTACTCTGGGGTCTGCAAGGGCAAAATCAAGTGCCAAAAGTGGTGTGACAAAAAGAAATCTGGTTATGCAGTAATGGAGGTTACACGCGAAACCTATGAACCACATCTGGAATACCTGTTCTTTCATGATTTCTTAGTACATCTGTACATACACTATTGGTTTAAAACTTCACACATTCTTTTTTCAAAACACACACCATGGAGACATGTTCCAGTTCACCTCACACGTCTGTGGTGGAATCTGGGTTTGAACTTCGGTTCCCATGCTTTTTTGGGTGTTGTCTTTAGCATAAAACCGGTTCATCTAAGGGCTATTTGATGCTATTATATTTTAAATGAAAAAGAGCAAAAAAATTTATGGACCAATTAAATAACTCTTTATTTTCAAATCTGAATTTCTGTAGGACATAAGAAGCAGTATTTAAGCATATTATTTTGTGCCCTGCATTTGGTTTAGTTACTATAGAGCCAAAGACATCACTGATGCAAGAATGATGTCGGTCTGCAGCCTCCACAAAGTAACGCTACCAGAGTAGGATACTTTTAGCACCCTTTTCTATTGCAAGACTCTCAGCTGGTCTTTGCTGAAAATTAGCAAACTTGTCCTAGCACCATAATATCTGATTATTTGTTCAGTAGCCATTCAACAAATACCTGTTTGATCTTCTGCTTGCTCTTGTGAACTCCATGTTTTAGCTTACGGGGGCATCCTTTTGCCTAAGTACATGTCAGGCCCATCCGGGAAGAGGCCTTGGACATGGGTTGTCACATCCCTGCCACCTGAGTCCTTGATGGGACAGCAGCAGGGACATGGCTTGTTGTGTTCCTCTGAGAAGTGGAAAGGCTGCAGCAGGCACAGGACTTCACAGATCATGGTGAGGTTCCTTCTGTCTGGTCAGCTCCTGCAGCAAGTCTTGCAGATCCCGTCTGTAGAAGGATTCTTCAAATTTCTCCTGGGATCACTTGCAGGGTTTTCTGAAGGAAGGAAACAAGTTCACCTCATCATTTCTAGTGTCCCCAAACGAAGCTGTTCTCATGGGACAGTTTCATGGTGGCAGTTTCAGAGAAGAGGTCAGGACATGCAGTTGGCCTCATCAGTGGTACCAGCTTGGAGCTTCCTGAAGACTTCTCTGGTACAATCAAGTTCATTTTTCAGGCCAGGGACATGCTCAGCACAACACAGCCTAAAGGTCAAGCTGTCTGTGGAGCACAGCACAGGCCTGGCTCTGCTCAGGTCTCCTGTCCCATGGAGCATTAACTCCTCCAAGTACCATGATCTTCTAGTCATGATCTCTGAGGCAGGTTGAGAAGAAGATGAGTTGTCCTCCAAGGCAGCTGGAGAAAGGGACACAATTTGACTCCCTGGCAATCACTGAGATCTTTACTGAGAAAGAACTCTGGTAGAAGGCCTCTGTTGAAGGGAAGGTGGAAGGTGATTGCTGTGACCCAACATACTGGGAATGCTCTCCTGGAGATGATTTTCACCAGAAGATAAGGCAGGACCTTGTCAGAGTCCCCACAGGTTGTGGTGAGCCATCTGCATGCACACATAGAAAGCTGCTCCAATGATGCTTCCCTCCTGGGGAAACATGACAAACGCTGGGGTTTGGCACTAGAAATATCATGAAGTTTGGCCAGTAGAAGTGCTGAGTCCGTTGGTGGTGGCAGAATCTCCCCCGAGATGAGGGCAGGCTGGGAGCTGACCAGCTGCACAGTGACCCCCAGGAGAAGGGCCTGGGCGTTGTGAGAGATGCCGTCAGAGCCAGTGGTCCCCGCTCCCCGTGTCTGAGGCCAACTGCAGTCGGGGCTGCGCATACGGGCCTGCACTGGGTGCTGCGTGGCCACCCAGCCAAGGGACTTCTCATCCCCCTTGACTCAGCACGGGGGTGGCCACCTCTGGATTCTGGGTGTCTGGGGGATTCTTGGTGACACTGCTCCATGGTCTGGAGGAAGGGGGAGGAAGTGGAGAGGCTGCAGAGATGTGCCAGGATGGAGTTAGGAGCCTGTGTAGAGAGGCTGAAAGTGCTGGGCTTCTTCAGCCTGA
>JAVSBS010003230.1:0-35748 GCA_033124195.1 Coracias cyanogaster
TTAATGCTGGCCCATCAATCCAATCTATCCAAGTCTCTCTGTAGAGCCTCCCTATCCTCATGCAGATCAACACTCCCGCTTAACTTGGTGTCATCAGTGAACTTACTGATGATACGCTCTATGTCCTTATCGTGATCATCAGTAAAGATGTTAAACAGAACTGGTCCCAACACTGAGCCCTGAGGAGCACCACTTGTGACAGTCTGCCAGCTGGATTTAACTCAACTGATGACTACTAACAGTAACCTTACTTTTTTTTTTTAATATTTCATATCGGCCTTGTAAGAACTTCTTATAACTTTTATAGAAGGTAATACAGAACTGTGTTAGTATAATGGGATATTATTAGAGGCCAAAGAAGTATCTGATGTCAAGTCACTGAGTAAAAGTCTTGTCTGTCTTTATTGATCATGTAACCTTGTATTGTATTTCTGCTTTGCCAGTGCACTATCTGAAATACAGCAAGTTATCTTCTCCTAAGTGGATTGAAAAGTGCTGTGGGAATTCAGCTACTGTCTATTACATTCTTAGCTGCACTACAAAGGACAATTTCTGGATATAAAGAATGCTTTTGATAAATAATTTATATTGTTTTATTTAAGCCGTCTATTTGTTTTGTTTTGGTTTGTTTTTCACTAGTGGAAAATTAAGTCCTGCTCTTTTGCTCTGTATGTATCTCAGGAAAGTGAGAGAAAACCAGAGTATAGTGGAGTAGAGTAATAGAGTTCAAATCAAAGAGCAGACTCATTACTATATTATGTAAGAATAAAATAAATATAATAAATTTTATAGAAAACTAAGTAGTTGGCTTTCTGAGCACAAAAATGTGTCCAGGAGAGACCAAGCTTATTGCTGCTTGTTTCTACTGTGTTATTCAACTTCAGCCTGGATCACTAGGGCATTCAGTCCTAAAACATAATGACATTTTGTATACCTAACATTTACAAAAACTAGAAACTGTATTTTTAATAACTGTTCTAATTTGAAGATGACGCTAAGAGAATAATCACTTAGCGATGTCTAAGCCATACCAGCATGTCCCCTTACCACGATTGTCAGGAGGACAGGGTTTGTGCTGGATTTTTGCTCTAGCACTGGAGATAGTAATTGTGTGAATGCCATGGTAGACACACTGCTAATTCATCAAATCCTGCGTAGAACAAGTTTAAGTAGTAGAGCGGTAAAAGCTGTTGATGCAAAGCTAGCTCTTTCTTATACTAGTAGGATCTACACCAGAACAAAAGCAATAATAGAAGAATTCAACTTAAATCTTAAATGGAGTCAAGGCCTTTTATGTGGAAGCAGAATTATGCCCTTCATAGGGGTGATTGACTGACAAAGAATAGATATCATGTAATGCCTTCCAATTACTTTAAATAACAGAGTAATGGCTCTCCTGTTTGTGAAAATTGCGTGGCTAGGATTGTCAGTAAGCCTATTTGCAGCGATAGCAGGTGTGAATCAGTTTGCTGGAATAAATTTCCTCCTGTATGACCCTTCACGCTACTCTTCTGCTCCATTATTTGGTCAGTGGGTTGGTTTTACAGTGTTGTGGTTTTCTGAAGGCACTAATACCCTTCAGCATAATGCTTTAAATTTTAATTAACTCAAAGAATAAGTATCTCACTGCAATCACATTCCCAGGAGTCCTTGGTAATCAAAATGATCCCCAAATTGGCATATTGATATTCTCGATGGAGTTTGCCAATTATGTGGGTTTTATTTCTGTATAAGTTGAAAAGTGTAAACCTCTGGGATTGTGCTTTTATATCAGGCCCCGCAAAAGGATGGATGTCATGTATTTGCCCAGTCACAGCCCCATGAAAAAAATTGTAACATCATCTTGGGTAACATTAACTTATATAATTTTAGTTGCATTTTCTGTTTTCCCTTTCCCAGGTCCGCTGCAATAGTGAAATACAAGAGCTACGTCAGTGGCAAAAGCAGTTGAGAGAAGAAAAAAACATTATTAAAAGAGTGGAAGAATTCTGGGCTAAGCAGGAAGCCAAAGGTAAGTGAATTTAAATGTGTATTTTAATTAATTTATTTTTTTACATTGTGTTGAGCTCTTATACTTTGAGTTGTATTAAAAAATAGGATGCACAGTAGGAGACAAATCCCAAGTGAGAAGAGCAGGTCATGTCTGGTGGAAATGCCTGGCTGTTTCTTTACAGTCACTACTTACTCTAAGTTAGTTGCTTGTGTAGTTGAAAGTGGCAATGAAAAATACGTAGCCAAAACTCAGTAATTGCAGAGGACAATAACAATGTCCTGGCACAGTGTTTCCTGGGGCAGGATCAGACCTTTACTAGCTACACAACATGCAAATACTGATTTTTACCAGATGGGTTGCAGTACAGTTTTTCTAAACTGTGGGATTGCTATCTGATAAATGTTCTGCTGGAATTTTGTGTAGTTATTTATAGCAGAAGTTGGCCTGTACAGCTCTAAAAACAGAACAAACCCAAAGAACCCAATATAATTGCCAAGGGAAATAAGGTCAGATTGCTTTAAGAACTGACGCTGTAATAAGTTTCCTTTTTGCCCTGATTGTGGACAAGGTTTTATTGGCAGGGCTGAAGTTACCATTCGCTTACTCAGGCACAGTGGTGTAAATACCATTATTTGCCCAGCCTCCTTGTCTGCTAGTGCAGGAGGATTCACTAGCTCCTCAACCAGTCTGCATTTTATCTGCCTCTGTGGGCTGGACTCAGCTGTGATAGACATGGGGATGTGAGCTACACCCCAATAGATGGGTGGGAAGAGGCCAGGCAGGTTCACGTGTTGAAGAGAGGGAAAATTGTGTTGTACCAGTCCCCGCTGTGTGGTCCTTCAGTCTGATGGCACTGTTGCAGGTGTGTTCTCAGATGGCCGATCTTTGCCCTGAACTACGGACGAGCATTCAGGGTGCAGTTTCACTCAGTCATTTGGATCCAACTGGGACTTGCCAAAAGGGTTGGTCCCCTCCGTAGCTCTTGCATCAGTTTTAGTGATTTTGCAACTGCACCACGGGTTTGGTTCGGGGAGCGGTTTTGGTATGGGGCAGGTTCATTTCCCACAACATTGTTGCCACATGATTGCTGAATCCAACACGGAAAGTGAACTAGGGAGAGTGATGGATAATGACTTTCAGCAGCCTACAGGTTGCTTAAATTGAGCAGCATATGAGATAGTATTCTGATACCTGGTTACTGCTTATGGCCGAGGAAGTGCCAGTCTCCAGGTGACTGGCAGGAGTGAAAAGCCAGGGACAAGTCATGGCTTTAGCTTGGTACACAAAAGCAGATCTGCTGATGCCCTCATTCTGAGCCTATTTTTTGTTGGACTTCACTGGGAAAGGACAGACTTACATTTTAATCCCTGCAGGGTGAGAGAATTTAGCATTGGGTTTCTGGGAATGGATTTTAAATGCTGAGTCCTGGTCAGTTAGATACCTAGTATCCCGAAAAATCTGCAACTCTGGATTTCAAGTGACAGAAAATTGCTGATCTGTGATCTGGAATTAGGGAGCTTAATGGGATGCCTATGTCCTCTGTGTTGCCTAATGTCCTTGGTAGCTTTTCCCTCGCCAAATTTCTACACATTTAAAGTCTAAGCTAAGACACTGAATAAGTTCTGCTGGGTCTTCACTCAGATTTTTTTTTTTTCTTTTCTTATTCTCTATGCAATTTAACTGTTCTTTTTAATTAAATGGTGCTATTGTACTCATGCACAGATACAAAATAGTGTATTCTGGAATTATGTGTTTGACATCCTTACAGCATACTGTATTTTACAAACTACAGTTAGAATGTCCGTATATAAAGAGTACGTAACTAATATCACTGCTGTAGCAATCAGAGCTTGCTGTAAGTGGCTAGAACCTTGCAGCTCCCCCATAACTCTAGTCATCAGGTCTTTTGAGGCTATTGTTAATTTCAGAAACATCCTGCTTTTAAATAGATGATAAAACTAAAGCTTCCCTACAAAGTATCTTTATTATAAACCAGTCCCTGCTCATGTTAGTCAAAGGGACTAAGAGCCGTCAGGTCATTAACCCGATGCACTGCAATTATTCTCTCGCTTTTTATTGTGCATCCATTCTGTCTATCACTAGTTACAAGTCGATCAGGCTAAAAGGATGGCTTTGAAGTGCCACACAATTTCTTTTCTGCTTACAATCTTCTTTTCAAATTTTTGCCGGTAGGTAAAAGGAGAAATCTGTTGCTAGTAATGATCACTATAACTTGGATTACAAAATATCCCCTTGTTTTCAGTTTTCCTTATTTGGATGTTTTTTTATTCACACAAAATAAATGTAATAGGCATTTGGGGCTAGTAATAACGTTTTAAACATGTATTAGACTCTTTCTTGTAAGAAATCCCAGCATGTCCAGTTCGGCTACTTCTTGTAATACCAGCAGACAAGAAGTTATAAATTGCTCTAAGTTCTCCATGTTTTCAAGCTCCCCCATAGGCAAATCTTTGATTCCCTAAACTTATTTTCTATTATTTCCTATTAGTACTTGCATATCTGTTGGATAGCATTAGTTTTTAGGACATATAGTCAGGGTAGTGTTGCAGTTATACTGTGTGAAGTTTGCTGTCAAGCCTTCTGAAGTGTATGCAGAACACAAAATAATTCTGCAATCAGAATTGAATAAGTAGGTGGTTCTACTGGGTATTTTCTAATGAACACAGTGTTCAGTAGTTACAGAATAAATCTTTCCAATAAATATCTTAATAGATGGTGCTACTGTAGCACAGTTTCTCCTCTGTTGCATGAAGTGGGACAATATTTAAACCCATTGTCACACAACAGCTGTGCAGCAAACTCCAGGCAGTACTGGGAGCAGACACTTAAAATTGTTACTCTGGATTTCAGAAGTAATCCACGTTTTGTCACATAACCTGAAGGGAATCAGTGGCAGCTCTCATGCTCTGGGACAGGGTTCCCTGTCAAAAACCTCTATGTGCTGCCTCCTCTAAGCCCCTGCAGCGCTCACCTGCCAGTCACATGCACAAGCTCGTACCAAACAGTAATTTAATGTTTGCGGTTGAGAGAATTATGTTCAGGTACTTGCATCCACCGTGTTGCCCAGTGCCTGGACAACCCCAGCAACTCCTCCTGGCTTACCTGTGGTAGACATAGCTCTTGCACAGAGGGAGGTCGGTCTCCAGCTTTGCTGCTCTCCCTGTGAGGAGAGGTGGTGACTGCAGCAGCGGCTCCTGGATAGTTCTGTGGTTTGCGTGTTTGCAAGTGCAAGGAAAAGCATTTTCCTGTTGGAAGTACTTTTCCTGCCCAGACAGCCTTTCTTTGTAATCTCCAGGGAAAATGTGTGAGCTGGATTGAAGCTGAAGCTAGCTTCAGCTGCATTGTGCTATTTAGTAGAACATGTTCAGTAAAATCTGCATCCGTTGTAATATTGCAAGATTTATACTATATGTATTACACTCAGAGTTCATTAGAAAATATCCAGTGGAGAAATCCACTTTTCCAATTCCGACTGCAGAATTAGTTGGTGTTCTGCGTACACTTCAAAATGCTTGACATTCTTCCAGTGTTCCTTCCTAGTGGTAGGAGTTCTTGTCATAAGGAGTCTGCATTGATACTGGTACTGATACTAATACAAATAGCAATAAAACTCTTTGTGTAGATATCTAGATGTATTGAGAGGCAGGCTTATAATTAACAAAGACAGTAACAAGTGCCAGCCTCCGAAGCAGTTCTGCACATCTACACCAAGAGCAGGACCACAGTGAAAGCTGTTCCTGCACAGCTCTGCAGGCTTAAGGTGAATTCAATCTGCAGAATTCTCAGGGTAGAATTTTTTAAATAATCAAGACGGTTAAATCTTTGTAACAGCTGATATCAAAGCTGTCATAAAAGTTTCATTTTTCAAAAGATGTTGTCAAAAGCCTTCCTTTATGTGTCGTAGCCTCCTCAATTGTCTTGCTATTACAGTGTGACATGTTGCAAGGTGTTAGGGGCTGACGCGCTTTTCCGGGTCTGCACTGTGCTGTGTGCAGGACCTTCTGATCACCGCTTCACTTAATTACTGAGATGTTCAGAACAAGAATAATTTTCTTCAGGGCAGTAGGCATTATAGTCCAAATACCGAAACTTGAAGACTTTCATAATATTTTTTTGCTTTTGGTGATAGTTTTGTTACAAGGGCTACGTAGATTTTCCAGACATTTGTACATATTTATATTGCAGTTTTAATCCACAGAAGATCAGGTTTTATTTACCAACCCATGCAATTGCCTAAGAGGTATTTTATAGCTGGAAAGAATTCATTCTGAGAAACAAAATCATCACAACAGGGAAAAACTGCATTTATTTATGTGTATACATATGGTGTGTTTGTATGCAGTAAGTGAAGCAGAATTCCTGGGTTTAGTAGCTTAGAGCTAGGAAATTGAAGTAGTAACTAGTAACAGTGTACCAAAGTTATTAAAGTAAAATCCATGAGACATAATCTGTCTTCCAGCAGACTTGACTAATATGTAGAGAAAACTTTGGCAGAACAACCAAGGTTTTCTGCAAGTTTTTGTGGGATTTCATAGCCTGTTTACTATGGTTTATTATGAATTTACTTTGGAGAAAAAAAAAAAGTATGTTAAAAAAGAGATATAAATAGATCTGAAAACAATGGATTAAAATTTACTATGATAAAAATGTTATTATAAATTTAAAAAATAAAAGCCAAATTATTCTCTTTGTAATACATGTTTAACTCTGTCAGTGATAATTGCAGAAAAACTGCATTCCTGAAGCTGATGATAGTAGTTGACCTAGCAGGCTTGATAATTCATTTTAAATGATTGCTGTTTAATGTTTGAGTTTTGGACTCTCTGTTTTCAGTTTGTTAGTATTTACATCACCTCATCGCGGCATATTTTTTCACATGTTCCATTGTCCATGATACTAGTAAGAGTTACAAATGCATAAAATTCCCTCTTATTTCTAAGTAAGCCTATATATTTACAAAATATACCACTGTGGAAAATGAAGTATATGATACTAGATTATTATACAATGATTGTTTATAGTCTTTGTGCGTGTAAAATCTTAAAGGTGAAAATTGCAAGTGCTTTTTCAGAGGACAAGATGAAACGAGTTGTAAAATGTTGCAACCAAGAAAAGCAGGGGCTAAGGGTGGAGTGGACTGTGTCACTTGGCAGTTGTGTCGATTCAAAAAGCTTTCCTCTGAAGAAATTTAATCTTTCCATAAACTATATTTTTGTTCTTTTGGAGAGACAAGATTTCCTTTGCCTTCTCTGCCAATTGTTTCAAAAGGAAAAACAAATTTCCTTTTAATCGCTCTCACAGAGATTTCCCATCATCAAATCAATTATTTTTGGACTCTGGGACACACAGCTGTTTCACCACTTCAAAGAAAGTTGTAAAATTGCCCCCTTTCAATTTTTTTTCTTAAACTAGTGCAAATGCATATTGCTTGTATCAAATTAGCTTTCAATATTATCACATTGTAATTCCTTAACTGAGCTCTGCTAAGTTAATTTAAGAGTATCCATACCTAAAATAGCCTTGGGGCCCAGACAGATGGCTGTTTGGAAACAGCTGTACTAGTTTGAGAGGTTACTGTCCAGGGGTTTTCATTAGCAATCTCAGCTGTGATGCCATAATTAATTTTGTTAGTGCTACAGCTGCTTTTATTTCTGCTATTACTATTCTGCTGTTTATTAATGTCATTAAACCCTATTTCATTGTAAAGTCAGCAAGGTTAGGTTAAACTGCTTTTCCCAGTGATTCAATCTAACCCAGCTGACTGCGCTGAAGCGGATTGTGAGCGCTCATACAATTATGAATAAATAGCATAACACAACTACTTCTTAACCTTGTCTTTCTATGCATTTGGTTTAACTGAATTAATTAATTCAGTTAATTCAATTAATCCCCTTTAATTAAACCACTGAGCTCTTCACATCAAGCAGACAAAGCATTTATTATTACTAAAAAATCAGGTGTCACAAATAAGGCATTAAAATTCATGATCAAAAGAAAAAAGAAAAACAAATTTATTACAAAGTTAATTACATTAAGAATAACAATGAAGTATCTCTTCCGTTTGTATATGACTCTAACCTTGTGTATTAGATGCTGTAAACAGTGTTGAATCCGACTAGAGAGGCTGAATGGTGAGCTGCCAAATAGCTTTTAGAAAATGCTGACTCGAGCAGTAATGTGATTCTATTGACGCTACTAGAAAGATCAGCATACCTTCCATGAAAATACCAGCCAAAGACTCGCTTAATGTGAGCTAACAGTCAGATTCTGCTCTGGTGCGGCTTTCAGCACAACGCTATGTATACCTTTTTTCAAGGGTATGTTTTAGGCAAAGATGTATAATTTTATAAGAGTGTGGTTGTATAATGTTGACCAGTGTGATATTTAAAAAGGGTATCAAGAGGAAGTTAGAAATGTAAACTGGTTGTAACTAAGTCCAAAGGCATTCTTAATTTTTTTTCTCTGGTTTCAAAAGGTACGTTAAAACGTGTTCATTATTACTGAAACAAATAGTGAATTTTTAGTTTTCATTAGAGAATCACCGGAGCAAAACACTTTGGGAGTTTTTTCCAAGTAGGGGCCAAAAGTCTGATTTTTAAGGGGGAGCTAAGGTGATCCAGTAACTTCCCCATTAAAAAGATGGTCCTGTGCTTCCTTGGCCAAGGCTTCTGCCATCCTTTCCTTTCGTGGCACTAGCGATCACGGCTTCGTGGTGGGTTGGTTCAGCTGGCTGATGTGACAGAGAACTGCTCTGCGTTCTGTTCCGCTGCCCCGCGGGTGAGTTTTCTGCTGGATCAGCCTGAAAAACTGACTTGCCACTAATGACACAATCCTTACATCCAATATAAGGGAAATGGTGCAACACTAGTAGAGGGAAGGAAAACTGCCCATTTGTGATGGCTGCTCACTTTTAGATCAGCAAATCTGTCCTGTGCCTTCAATGTCATGTGAAACCATACCCTACATGGTCTGTCTGCTGGGTTTGGTAGGGACAGGGTGTAATGCAGCCTCATGTAAGCCACTGGTTGTACCCTGCTTCACAGCATGCTTAAAGCTTTCTTGTAGTTTTTTTTTTTTTCTTGTAATTCTTTCTTCTTCTTTCACTGTATCTTTTATACTATTTACTACTAGTTTTGAAAGTGTTCTAAGAACACTTGTGTTTCTAGTGTGAAAATTTTGCATGAAAACCATTTTATAAAGCAGTAGCCTCTTGCAGGACTGTTGACCCCTTTGCATGTATATGCCTGCTGAATTTCATGCTGAGTGAAAAGAAAAAGGTGCATTTCCTTCAGCCTTCGCCTAAAATCATAAAGCAACAGCATTCTTAGCTGACATTTTGTTTGCTATACTGCTGCACTGCTGTAACATTACATTCTACAAAATTATCTATATTTAAGGTCTGATGGTTCTTAACAGTTTCCACTTTCAGACTGAAAATGTAGAGACGCATAGCACTCAAGGTTCAGTTTAATGGCTCACAGCTTTAGAGTGGTAGGCAGAAAGAGAATTCTCCCCAACAGAGCACAGCTGATGGCATTAATTTGTTACAGAATATTTTACAGAATTAAAAAAAAAAAATTACCTTCTACAAAAAGTATGGCTAATAAAAAACACCCTCCAGAGGATGTCAGTGAACAGAAGATTAGCTGGGGCTTTTTTTTTTTTTTAGCTGGTTTTATTATTCCAATTTGCTGAAGTTACTTTAATGTAAATGTACTTAAACAGGTGATTTAATAACCTGTATGTTATTTATGATCATGTTTGGCAGGATGTGACACAGTGGAACACACGTAGCAAGACCTACTTGTGGTTTCATGAGGCTGATGTTCTACCATGAGATGATCTGTTCAGGGGAACTTTTTTTCCTAGTGTGTATTTCTCTAGGGCTGTCCATGTTGATTTTGTTGAGATCTGCAGCCTAAAACATCCATTTGAAACTGGACATAATTTTCTGCATCTTCTTGTTTTCTAGCTGGTATCCCACATACCTGCAGTCATATTTTTTCTTTAATGTTTTCAAGAAGAAATCGGCTTTTGCTTTTTGGTTAACGACCTGGTTAATTTGATTTGTGCCTCCATGCAGTGAACAAAACCCCTCTAGTCGTGATCTGAGCAGTGCATTATGCAGATGCAGTACTGGTGAGACATCACTGGAAATGAAAAAGTATCTGTCCTGCAATGAAAAGAATTTGAAAATAGTTGAACTTTTTAATTAAAATACCTAAATCTTCATTCATCACTTAGATGAACAAATGGTCTCCTGACCCTGTCCGTTACAATGGTTATTTCTCTGCTGGTGTGCTGTTGGAAAGACCATTTGTTGTGTACACACTCTCTAGTACTTTCAGCTGTTTTGTTTTGTAAGAGCTTTATTTTCTTCTTCCCTGCATAAAATTCGGAGGAAAAAAAAAAAAATTAAAAGCATTGATCTTAGGGAAAATGATAAAAGAAAGAAATATTCCTGGGTTTGTGGCAAAAGCAATTGTGACTCTATTAGCTAGCAGTTCTTAGAGACGAACCATAGCCTTGGCTTTGCAAGGTACTTCTGTAACGGTGGCTGCACACAGTGTATGGAAAATCAAGTTAAATCAAACTGAGACAGAAGGTAATCTTCACAGCAGGTGGAGGGGTTGATTTCCAGATACAGGACTGAATATTCATTTGCATTCCATTTGATTTTCAAGCTGTACTTCTGCTTTGGCTGCAGAATTTATTACTTGCCTATACTGAGAGATTTTAAAAATACTTCTGTTATAGAAAGAATCTTTTCCCTTGGGAAGCAGCATGCTGAAGAACTCAAAATGTAGGTGTTCTGTCACTGGAAAATCCTTGAAAATATGAATGAGATTGCAGATAAAGGGGGGAACAGGCTGCATATTTTAGGAGTGCTAGAGCAGGAACAGATGCATACCGTCAAGGAGCAAGGAAATGCAGTCAGTCACTCCTTATACAGCTGTGGTGTCTCTGCTTGAATGATGAGGAAGGATTCAAAAGCTAAATATGCTTACCAAGTTAAATTGAACAGGGGTGGTCTAGTCTGCATACTTTTGAAGGATGGCTGTATGTAATGGTATCAAAGTAAATAAACATGTCACATCAAAGCAGAATGAATTGAGGAAGATAAATGTTAAATTCAGTACCCAGAAGAAAAGACTATGCTGTGAAACTTCTTGGAATTCATTCCATAAACAAACATATGAGTGTAGTCATGTGCTCTAATGGATCCCTATCAATGGGTCTGTAAATGAAGTTACAATCACATGCATGTTTGCAAGACTGAGTAGTTTCCCAAGGAAAATATTGAAAAGGGGGTACATATAAATGGGACATCTTACACTAGGCTTAAAAAAAAAAAAAACTTAAAATGTACTGTAGGTAATAATGCTGGATTAGGAAAAGACATAGTCTGAAGAGCTAGTGGATTTCTTAAAGACTGCACCTCTGTGGTTTAGTTAAGAAAATTGAGCTCAGTAAATTATAAGGAATTTATCAGTTTTACGTGAGTGGTTTTCTTTGGGTTTTGGTTCTTCTTTTTCCCCCCTGCTTTCACCAAGGGTGGTTAAATGTAGTTATGTTTTAGAAAGAGTTTAAGCAAAATAATTTGTTTCTGATTTCATCTACCCTCCTTTTATTGTAGCTGTAATTCCTTAGTTAATCTCATTATGGAGCTCTTGTAAATGGTGACATCCCCGTATTCCATGATTTTACACTTATATCTGTTATATAACATGTATATATGCATATATGTTAAGATCTGACATGTTGAAGATATTTCCTCAAATTATTTTGTTTCAAACTGAGCCATATAAGCAGGTTTAAAGTGGAAGGCTACTTGCTATCAGTAGGACACTGCAATTAAAAGAATTTGACTCTGCTTCTTTTTTAAACATTACTGTATTTACAGGCAATCAGTTGACTATTTCTGAAAACAAAAGTGCTACAGTCAAAATGGTTTAAAATGGGTTCGTATATGGGGGTTACTTTTAATTTTAAAGCACATGTATAAGGTTACATAAAAGACTTCACAATTTCTCTTTCTTTGTTTCAAAAAAAAAGAAAATCCAAGAACAAAGCAGTGCCGATAGCTGAGTATGTGATGGTTTTCATCAAGCATAATTCAAGATGCTTGAGATGTTTCTGAAAGTTTAATCTTGGCACTAACAGCTGAGAATGTAGTGATAAAAGTCATAAGACTCATGATGCAGATTCCTCTTTATTGGTCCACACCCTGGACTCAGACATCTTTGAAAAGTTATAAAGATTACAGTAACATTTAATTTCTGAAACTACGTTGGGAATGTTTGAAAAAAAAAAGAAAAAAGAAATATGATCATTTAGATAAGCTACAAGTGGACTGTGCTCACACAGGCACAGCAGTGTATGTGCTAGCACAAGGCTGGACTAATCCTCCAGTACCAAAGCTGTGTTTTTACCCATCACTCTGCAATTGTTAATAATGATTTGTAATGGAAAAATGACAATTGCAATTTGGTGATTTTTGTGTGATCATATAAACAAGATATGTATTTTTTGTATCTCTGTTTTAAAGGAGAGGATAAATTCTTCATGGGTTTTGCAGGTCTTTTTTTCCTTTTTATTCTTTTAACCTTTTCAAGACAGCAGTCTAAAAAATGAGAGCATTTTTGTTGAAAATGCTGTTGATGTTTTTTGTTAGTTATTTAGATACACAAATGCCAAATTTCTATTTATAACTATGAGATGCATTAAAAGCAAAGAAGTGGTTGACAGATCGCAGGACATAGAAGCCACTTGCCCCAGGTTTCCCTTTAAACTCAGCCCGTGGTTTGACTCACTTGGACATCTTTTTGTGATGTAACTGTCTTTTTATTTTTATTTTTATTTTTTTTACCGATGCATTTGTTTTTGCCTGTGTAAGAGTTTAAATTTGGTGACTTTACAGAACCTATCATAGTTTTTCAAGTGGGAAACCAGAAATATGAGGGGCTAATGGGTGTAAATGCAGTTTTCATTAAGCTGCCCAGCAAATCTGGCGTTCTGGTTTTCTGTCCATGTTGGCTTCTGCTTGTAAATCCCAAAATGCTTTTTACTGGGAACCTGCCACTCCAGAATGATTTCTCTCCATTTCTGGTCAGTTCTTTCTATTCTGTTTCTTCTATTCTCTTTTTCTATCTTGGATATTTACATGGAAAAAACCTGCATTAATCAGATGCGCTGGTTGCCTTCATTCTGGATTTTTCTCTCAGTCCAGGGTCTTCTTCCCTAAACAGTTGTGTTTCTGTGGCTCTCTTCATGACTCTCAGGTCACTGAATGATTTGGAGGACACCTGGAAAATCAGTAGCAATGTGGTCTCTGGTATATCTCAGTTCTGTGTAATTTGTTCTCTCCTAAACTCAGGTATTCATGTCAGTTGTTCATCTATAATGCTTATAACTTCCGATATTGTCCTCTTTGTATACCTTGAATTACAAAAATGCCATTCAGATATATCCAAATGGATTCTTAATCTTTCTGTCAAAATATTAGGAAAGGATTGTGCATTACACAAACAACTTCTGCTAGACATCTTTCAGCCCTTTTATCCCATCTCCAAAAGAATCTGTTTGGGATTCTTCTGTATATCTGCTCCTGCTTCTCTAATCTAATCCAAAAATGAATTTAAAAATGCCCTGAAATTGTTCTCTAAAGTCATGGAGGCAAGAGTAAGCATTTTACAAACCCTGTTGCTGATCTGGAGAATTAGGTTTGTCACATCACTTCTATATATCCATTTTGTAGAAGCCTCTTCTGATGGGCGATCGTCTGACAGTTCCATTTCAGGTTCACGAGTAGCAGGAGTGTCTATGGGTATAATTCCTGGTTTATTATTTTTGTTTAACAAAGTGACTAGTGACTGAAAATTTCCTGAAGTGAAAGGTTTCACTAATAATTGTGTACGTGCTTACTTCGAATAATAAGATGCTAAAATTATACACACTTTATAAAGAACTGTCTCTTTAAAAGTCAGGTCTTATTTCAGAAAGATTGCTGGTGGCTCCAATTTCATGTTCAGGCTTCTTTGGCATTTCATTGGGAGGCTAGGGTGAAACTTCTTTCTATATATATTTTTTACTCTAAGCCCCTGCTAATAAGTTATTCCAATAGATTTTCTTTAATGGATTTTCATCTTCTTATAGTCTGAGTCTATGGTAACTTTCATTACTGTTTTCAACTGTTTAAATTACTAAATGTAATTCTCATAATTCTTATGATTTAAACAGACTTCTGTGGGTGTATAAACCTTTCATAAGCTGCTGTCACAAACCCGTTGTATTATACAGTGGTGTATATAGTAGGTCGGGGTTTGTTTGCTGGTACGCAGAAACAACCAAGTCTCGAGCCAGAATATCAGTCCTGTGCATGAAGATGAGGAAAAATTGTGTGTGTTAGCCAAAATAGATGGTAAAGATGTTTGAACTTAATGCAAATATAAACAGGACAGATGTCCAATAAGAGTTTTGCAGATTTTTGAGTATTCCACTCCCAGGAGCTAACTGAAACAGTAAATCCAAATACATTCAAAGCCAGTACTTCCTTTAGCCATCATATGTGCCTTAGTTTTGTGACATGTACATGATAAACTATGTGAAATGAGCCGTGTTTCCAAGGAATGTGGCAGAGAAACGAATAGATAACTTTATTATAGTAGGAGTAGCAAGTCAAAAACAACAGTTAACAGTTGTGCTAACCTCTTCAGAGCAATCCCCACCTCACTTCCAAGGGAAGTAATCACAGTGTCCACTAGTATTATTATTGCAGTGATTGTTATAGTGTCCTATGATTTAGAACATGCTACAAAAGTGTAGTTTAATCAGGTTCACTCTGTATTAAAAAAGAAGAGCAATGAGACTGAAACGTAGTGCTAACAAATTCAGCTGTCCTGACAGTAGAAACCATATGACCTATACAGATAGAAACTGTAATACTAGAAATAAGGAAGATGTGAGGGTTTTTTTAACTTACATTGTGACAGCACTTAAGGGCCTCAGTTGCTCTGTGTCGTAGGACTTAAAACAGGAGCTGATGTTTTAAAACTAGATTAAATACTGTGATCATGCTGCCAATGATCACGATTGTGTTACTTCGATTTAAATCTTATGTTGCACCTCATTAAATTAGTGATTATGCATTTTCTGTAGATAATTTTTACACACTGTTACACAAACATCTTGGGAGTTAAGGTGGTTGTAATTTCCCTGGGAGCTGACTCCCACCGCCTGGGAGAAAGGTTTTCTTGGCACTGCCCTGAGCCTGGTGGCAGTGCACAGTTGCAATCACCACTGCGTAACTGGCATCCTTGGGCAGTTTGTTCTGCCCAGTTATGTCCATACACCTTTCTTCAGCGTGCAGGAAATCTTTTTAAAGAAAAAGAGATGCAGTTCTGCAACAGTAGGAATCTGCCAGCGTTAACTGCACACAGTGACTAGGGACAGAGACAGATCAAATGGGAACTGTGCTGTTAAAATTCTACTTTTTAAAAAAAAAAAATGCAATGGAAAATAGAAACGGATCTTTCTCTTGCTCTCTTGAACAAATGATAGGACTCCTAGGACTGAAGTCGTTAAAATTCAGCATGTGAATGGCAGTTGTAAGCCAGATGCTCATATTGACATTTACACTGTTCACTGCTTTGAGATGTGTTGTCTGAAAGAAATGGGCTGGATTATCAGCTAGTGTAAGTTGTTCTAAATTTCATGGGAGCTATGCATTACAGTATACAAACTAAACATCTTCCTTAGGTGTTTCAAAATATTTTAAGCAGTGTCAGGTGTCACAGCCCGTAAAATACATTTTTCCAATGGAAATTTCTGGTGAAAAGTTTTAGCCAGGCAACTTCTTTCCTGATCTTTCCAGCTTATCTGAATCCTGAGGACATCTTACTTTTCTGTCTGCATAGGAAGCAAGTATATGTCGAAAACCATTTATATAACTGCCTGAAATTCAGATTCATGCTGACAACCTGTGCTTCCTGGTTAGTGTGATGTGATTTGAAATTGTTATGCTTCAGTAACACAGGTTATGATAAGATAGGGACGCTCCTGACTAAAAGCACTGCTAGCAGCTACCTAAAAAACCTGCTCATTTTAATAGGAAACAGCGTGTGTGAGCTCTGGGATTTTTGAACTTGCTGCAATTTTAATGAAATGTTTGCAAAGGCCAGCCTCATCACATCAGGGAATAGTAGATAAAGTTCAACGCAATAGTTAGTATTTTGTATATGGACATTCAGAGTCACATAGGATGTTTAATCCACTCTGGTTTTTCTCCTTACCAGCTGTACCGGCAAGGAGAGCCTTAAATCCACAAGGGTCTTGTGCCAGCAGGGCACTGGGCACATACTGCCTTAACCATTGTAGAACATAGGGCATATCCTGCCCCTGCAGTCGTGTTTGGGGTTTCTAAGGTATTGCCTGTATTCCTCATCATCATACATCACTTTTCCTGTATGATTTCTATGAGCTGAGATCTTCCAGGCTGGTAGCACATCGAGCACCTTAAATTAGTACATGGGCCTGTTGCAGCCTCGTATTCTGGGTACATACCAAGAGGATTTGGTTTGCTGGTTTTGAGTTGCATGCCTTGGAAGGGTAACTAAGCTCTCCTGAAATGGTATGTACAAAAGGGGATTTTTTGGGCTTCTTTGCCTCTAGCATAACTTTTATATATAAATCCCCCAACAAATTTGCTTGATGTGAAAGGTGTACAGTACAGATGCATCTTCTTGAAGTGTAGGGAGTAGAAAAACAGAATTTTATCTTTGTAAGTTAAAAGGCAGTTTGTAAAATATTTTCAAAATTAAGAGTGGAATATGACAGCTGAAACCACAGAAGTAGACTGAGGAACCAGATTGTTGTATCAGCAGAAGAAAAACATTAGGTTAATCTGTATTACAGCACTCTGAAAGAATACAGAGCTTTGAAAACAGCTTTCACTAGGGGGTGGGACATTTTACTTTTATGTAGAGCTTTTGTTCATTTAGAATTGTTTACTTCAGCAAGCAACCCTGTGCTCTTTGTTTGACTGATTTTCCCATTTGGCAGACCCTTTACAATCACATGGATAACATTCTTCTTTCCACTGAGACACAGAAAAACTATTCTTTAATGACCTTGCTTGTTGTCTTAAATGGCAAAAATATATTTATATACTAGGTGAACTGTATGACATCATTGCTGACTTTTAACTCAAAATTATTCAAAGCAAAAACCTCAAACAGCTGCTTTCACTTGTTTTGAATATCCTCTAAGTTCTTACTAGCAAACTCTGCCCTCATCTACACATGCACAACTCCCACAGGCAGCACAGAGAATGGCGTTCAAGTGTCCAAGTGCTGAAGCTGTGTCAAAAGAAAAAAAATGCTATGCATAGAAGAAATAGGTCTTTGGGGTTGGGTGAGGGAGTTTTATTTATGTATTTATTGAACAACAGAGTATTTGCTGTGGAAGTACGGATGTTTACTTCTTTTGTTTCTGTGGATGTTTTGGGAAGTTAAGTATTTAACTGCTTTATTTTGTATGGTTGCAGTGGGAAGCAAAGTGGAAGACGCAGAAGAACATACACAAAACCATTCAACATCTTGATTTTAGTTTTCTCACCCATATTGCAAAACACTGAGCTCATGGACTAAACTTTGTGGTGCCGATTTAGAAACACTCTTAGTATCACAGTTTTACTGTTACATGTGAGGTAGTGTAAATCAAAGGAGATTAAGGACCCAGCATGCCGAAACAAAATTCAGTCCTAGTTTAAGTGAGCACTAATTTGTTACAACAAATGGAATTGTGCACATTTAGACAAAAATCTCAAGTCTGTGTTCCTGAATGCTCACCTGTGAGCTTTTCAGACAGGGAGAAAACTCTGGATGAAATAAATAGGGTAACGCCCGTATGTAGGCAAGTGTTAAAACTAAGGAAAAAGTTTTCATTTAGTGTGAACTGGAGAAGCTTCACTGACTTGCGCAGAGCTGTGGCAGTCTACACAAACCCAGACTCTGTTCATAGCAGTCTCATTTTCAGGAACGCTGTGCCTCTGCAATTCCCACTGAAGGCAATGAGAGCTAAGATTGCTCTGCATTTCTGCAGGGGAAAAAAGTCAAAGGCCCTTTTGTTACCACTTAGCACATGTGCTGAGAAAGTGTAAAGTTAAGATCACAGTGACAGCATTCTCAGTGATCTTGTGTATGTGTACTTGCTTACATTAGGTGCAGGCAGAATAAAAATCAGATTAAGACCCTACTAAGAAGCCCTAATTTTTTTAACTTAGTCTTGTCAAGCATAGCCTATTTAGGCCTTTATCATTTCACAATTAGAGAAAATATTTGCAGTTCTACTACTAATTCCATAAAAGTCAAACAAAGGCCTAGTTGTTTCAAATGAAAGCATGATAAAACACAGATACCCTCTAGCTCTTGCTGTGGTTCAACACGGATTTTTTCCATCACTTACACAGACTTTGTCTTCACTGTTATACCAGTACCCACCCCTTGTTTTTTTCCTCCTTGGTGATGCTGGTTGTTGCACCAGATCAGGAAAATCAAACTATTTGAAGAAAAAACTCTCAACCTGCATTTCTTCAGCCCCAGCAGTATGATTCTATTTCCTCCTTTTCACATGCACTAGCAATTGAGCCAGTACAGGAAACTGCTGAGCCAACGGAGGAAAAAAAACAAATACCACTTGTAGTCTTAAAGAATTTGGCTGCTCAGCTCCTTGACGGTCTCACCATGGGTTTGATAGGTGCCAGAGCTAAGGGTGAATGTGGGAGTGTGTCCAAAGGAGGAGAAAAGTGCCCCTAGCCTCTAGAAGCTGGTTTCCTTTAGATTAACTTATCTTATATGCAGAATTGCACCCTGAGTATCACCCCAGGACAATGCTGTCTCTAGCAGCATTACTTTACTGTAATGGAAAAAATTTAGGTGGATTTTAACACAAAGTTAACACAAACATTGTAAGTAAATAGTAAAGCCTTTATTCTCGTTAAGAACAGCATTTTGAAAATAAAACATTTGCCCATGCTTTACAACCTTTGTAGTTTGTATACTTATGTACAGTCATCATGGTACACATTGATTGTCTTGAAAATCCTTTAAAGATGTACTTAATAAGATACCAGTATGCAACAATCAGCGGAAAAAAGGGTACATTATAAAACACACATTAATACATTTAATAAATATATATTATCTATCAAAAATGAGCTTTAGCTCTCATCAATTAATAAAAAGCACCTGCTTTGTAATCCTGTAAGTTGGTAGAATAGTCCAATTGTTCTATTATAAAAGCTACAATGCTCCCTTTTGCATGGCCTTTGGTTAGACCCAAGGCATCAAGCTCAAACAAAGCCAACCAAGATGCCTGTGTTTAGACTAAAAGCAGAAACATCTACTTCTATAGAATTTCATGTACCTTGCTTATGGAAACAACTCTGTGTATTGCAAGTGTTCTTCTAAAGATGCTACATATTTTCTGACAAGTGTCAAACACCTTTAACTCATCTGAAAGCAGAACAGGATCTGTAAGTATGACTTTGAACTTTTTTCCAGCCATTGATTAAAAGCCAGTTATAAATCTTGTTTCAGCAATAGTTGTTTCAGATACTTTACAATTTCGCATGGAAACACCATGAGCACATAACCAAGGGACAACATAGTAGCTTTTATAGTATAAAAGCTAATTATAATTAACCAAACTGTAAAAGGCTTGTGCTTACTTACTCATTATGTTGTTCACAGATGCTCTACATTCTACATAACTTTCATAAAAGGCAGAAGTAAACAATTTGTTTACTGTAACAAAAATATAAGTTAACATAAAGGTGCCTTTCTTCCATTACGGTTTTATTTGGGGCATTTTACATCACAAACTAGTGACAAAAAAAAGTTCCTTATTACTAATTGTATAAAGTTGGAAAATAAAGACCCTCCTAATCTATTGCCACACCTTCACCACCACAAATTAAACTCAATCCTGCTAATTTTTAATTTTGAGAATAGCCCACATGACTAACGCAATGAGACTAGTCATGCGAGCAGCAGTTTGTAAGATCTGGCCATATCTTTGCATAAGGCCTCAAATGCCAAACAACTTCATCATGAACAGGATTGGGAACGCTATTTATCAATTCAGTCACATCTAGAAAAAGAAAAAAACGTTCCTTAAGGTAACTATATCTTGTACAGATTTTGTCCAAGGTCTGTAAAACGTGTATTATAATTCATAAATCTTGGTTGTAGCATGATAAACTTTTAAGAAGAAAGCTGTCCTACCATTTATGCCATGGTCATCTTATATGTTTTTACAATAGAGTTTTATGAGGTTTTTTAAAATTGGTTTTTAAAAGCAAAATTCTGCAGGCAAGTGATGGTAATAGATTTTTTTTTATTGTTCCAAATGATACATCTTCTGGGTAGCTATCATTATCTTAAATACATTCTTATTTGATCAAAGCTTTGCTTAAAACAAACAAAATGTACTTCTAAGTCGCTGGATAGCATGCAATATCCACCCCTACCCTACTTGGTTACTAAGGCCATCTAGTTACTTAGAAAATAAAATAAGCAATCCCTAAAACAAGCACGTGCTTCCTTTGCCTCGAGGAGGGAAGGGCAGGGGGGAGCTAACATGCTCCTTTACTCATGCATTATAGAAAAGCATTGCTTCTGGAAGAGAAGGGCTTTGAAAGAAAACCCCATAAGATGATCATGGCAAGAATGGCAACATATATTTTTTTCCTTATATATATATACACATATATATCTGTGTGCAACACTTAGGGACTGGTCTTGCAGCCTCTGTACCTGTATGTAGACCTACTGGTGTCGATGGCACTACTCATGGAAGTACAAGTCTGCAGGACTAGGCTCCTAATTCAGTAGAAATGGAGGTACATGAAGAATCAGGAAGACTTGAAAAATAAAAAGCTTGTCTTTCTTTTGCAGTATACAGCAAGTAACTTCTTTCTGTGAAGCTACTAAGCTATTCCGTTATTTGTACATTATATTTTTTTAGTTTGAAAATATATTTTTTATTACAGCATATGCAAAGTTTAATTGTTATACATTTCCTATGCCCTCAAGTAAGAACAATTAGCTTTTAGTATTGAGGAAAGCTAAGATTAACATTGGCCAAACAGTGAGGATACAATGAGGTTTTCAATGTCCGATATGTATTAAATGTTAAATAAAGGAATGATTGCTTAAACATAATGAAAAACCATGGCACGAACAATGGGCAATGGGAACCTTTTAAATAACCTGGAGAAAACAAAGATTAAAAGCTTTGAGAAAGTCTGCCTTATATCAACTCAAAAAAGCGAAGGGTAGGAGTAGGGAAGAAACCACCTTAAACAAAACCAACAACAAACCACCTCCAGCACGGAGATTCTACGAGCTAGGCACTAAAATGCACAACCACATTTAAATGCACAAACAACTGCAGTCAAGGGGACGACTCATATGAACAGGAATTAGAAATGGAGGTCTTAACCCTATCTGCTACTGAGTTTCTCCTGAAAGGTGGTCAGTACTTCTCAGCTGCCACCGCTCTCCTGCTTGACAAGGTCAGCCCAACAGACCAGGCTGGCTCGGGCACTACAGTGGGTTGCCTTTCATCCACCACCACAACAGACTTTGAGAAAGTCATGTTCTCTCCTTGCGAAAGTATATCCCTCCAGAATTTTGGTTCATGGCTTCATCTGTAGGAGACGTGAGAGTGCACGGCTCTTTGCTTGCACCTGAGGTCGAGGCTGGAATAACGGGGAATTGATCCCACGCAACCGAGGCGACCTGCCTCTGTGCTGGACCTACGCTTTTTCTCTCTGCCTCAAGAAACTCCATAACTTGCAATGAAACGTGCATAGACTTTTCACTCCTCCAGAACTGCATTCCCTAAACCAGCTTTTGAAAGAAGCGTATCAGCCTCCAATGTAATGGTAATTTAGTTACCACAGAGTTACAATGCTTGACTACACATGATGCTACGTGACCGTACGGTACAGCTACATAACGAAGCAAACAAGGTACTTCTCATGACATTTGAAATGAAGGGAAAAGGAGCAAAATGGAAAGAAATCCTGCATGTTTTCACACTGTAGTGGCAGTCTCTTGTGGCAACATTAATTAAGTTTAGGTGAGTGGAGGGTATTTTGCAAGCAACTGGCAACCAACAAAACAGGCTTGCCTCACACACGACTTACAGGGAACAGAGTATCTTACATTTCAGAACACAACATCTCCCTCTTCCAATTTAAGGTGTGCCTACTTCTATTTTAAGTTAGATTCAGCTTCAGTTTTACAATTTTGTTTTTGCAATTATCAGTTCAATGGTGTTCACATTTAGACAAAATCCTCTGTAGGATTTCAAAAGCTCCTGGATGTTTTGCTGCTTTGTTCTGGTACTGTTACGGATTCCTCCCTCAAAGACACACTGCCAGGGAACAACATCTGCAACAAGGATTCTTATTCTCTACAGCCTACAGCTTTCACCAGAGGTGTCGTCCAGTGTAACTTGGTGGAGCAGTTGGTATCTGGAAATAAGGATAATAGACCCGTAACTGAGAGATCTAGTCTGTTCAAAAATCAGTCTTATCAAGCTACACGTACATGACAGCTTTCCAGACAGTAGTTTCAGAGCAAAGTGATACAAAGAAACTCATCTGTAAAAACCATAACTATATATATACACATTAATCTCTCATTTTACTATCTGATGTTCTCTGTTAAGCTTTGTATCTGCCTCAAAGAAAAACAAATGAAAAAAGCCAAACAAATTCTCTAGGTTCTCATCCTTAAACTGCCTCTTCCCTGAGCTCCATATTCTGGTATCAGAAAACACAGGCATAGATGAATCCAAGCATCAGGAATAGATGAATCCAAACGTCAGAAGGACGCTAATCGTTACTGACAGCAAAGCACAAGCCTTTTTACTTTATTCAAGTTTATGTTTTCCACTGTTTTACCCACACAGGAGAATCCTTGTATCTAGTCCCTCTTGTTCCCTAAAATCAACCAAAACTTGACTTATTTAAAAACAGAGATCTGCAATCAGTTCATATTATTTGGTTTTAAATGTAGAGGTTGATTTATGGAATCAGCTCATGATTCAAAATAAAGAGAACCCAACTCACATGAGTATAAACTGGCTCATGGGTAGATTTTTAAGAAGCATGTAGCTATGCATGGAAAAATATGGGGATGAAAATTCTTCTTTTTCAACAGTATGCCTGCTGTATGAAATGTCTTCAAGTGCAAATTGTGCATCATGTGAAAAATGTTTAGGAAGTCTGTTTGGCATCAGATCGCTAAGCCATTCTTACAACAGCTAGACTGCAGAAAAACAGGTCTATCAAAGAATGGCATGCCAAAGTCTTGTCTAAGAAACAAAAAATCAATGCTATTAACATTAAAATATTCTATATTCCTTGCTTGTGTACATGGCTGGGAAAAGGATTCGTATCTGTAACTCACAAAGAATTACATATATTTTACAAGAAAATGGAAGATATGAAAGAGACCACCACTATCTGCAACAATTATTCTTATTTGAAGTAATGTACTGGCCTGTAAACATTTGCATGACTCACATCATCTTGAAAAAAAAAAAAATCAGGTTAGAAATTTTGTCACTTAGTCGCATTAAATATCTTAACACAAATTTAATTTGAAAGGGCCATTGAAGGTGTAGTCTCACCAAAGAATTTGATTCACTCAAGCTACACTGCAAAAGGTGAATGGCCAAGTAAAGAAATGCAAAATACTTTGTAATGACATCTTCTCTAGAGGGAAGTGAAGCATTACATGCATACTTGCTGCCCAAATTTTCATTGATAGCTTCCCCCCTGCTGTGAAAAAGCTAAAAGCAGGTTTTTCAATTAGCAGTGGTTGTATATATCAGTGCATATCAAAGATTGCTAAAATCATTACATTTTGATACTTACAGTCCCACCATTCAGCACAACTGCCATCTCAGTTGGCTGATAAACATTGCTTCTAAAAGGAGCACTAGGTCTGCTTCCCAAACTGCCGTTTCGAAATCCTGCTGTTCTTAGTGCTGTGTTTAGAAAAGAGAGATCGTTCTTAGGAACACAATTAATGCTGCACATCTCCTCTGAAAACATAAAAGTACCTTGCTTCCAGTTTAGTTATTGCAAACTTTGCCATTGATTTTACCTTTCATGCTGCCATACCAGTTTTCACACTGCTTTTGAACAACAGTTTTTCTTACATAGTTGGGGATGGATCTCGGAAGAATCAGTTTTACATGAAATTAATTGTTTGTTGTGGAATGGGAAAAAATTTACTGGAATCAAATTTTTGAAGCTTTCTTAGTCTCGTTCAGTTGTATTCAATCACCAAAGCTTTGACGTATCTTGTGCCATGTACTTTACAAAGTGGTTACTGTGTTGGTCTGGATACTGTGGGGTTAAGTGAAATGATATTACATTTTGCTTTCTGTCAGATTCAAAGGACAGGAATCCAAAACATTGCTGGAGCCAGTAAGCAAGCTCACAACCCCCCTGAGCATTACTTCAGCATGACTAGTGTATAAGGATTTTCCAGATGTTTCAGATTATATTTACTCTGAGAAACTAGAAATACAAAGTAAATACTGCTTTCGATTAGCTTAAACATGGCAAATGACTGAAGCAAAAGAGAAGATACTGATTGTCCTTCTGAATACTTCTACCAGAAATACATCAGTCTCTTCATTAATTTTATCACAAGTTTGAATTCAAGATGTATATTCTGAATGAGAGATATGCATAGTTAGAGATAGGCTTCTTTCTCTCCAAACCAGTCCAGGGACTGGCACATAGAAACTCTCTTTTTACTTCAGGGGTAAATCACTGAATTCAGATGTGGCCAGGGAACAAAGCTCGTTTATCCATGCAACTTGCATGGTTACAAGGGTGAGCTGGTAAATAGAAACATGCCTAGCTCAGGCACCTGGGGCAAGAATTTATCTTAGATTTAATTCAAATTACAGTTCTGCACTCTCCAGCTGAAATTGTGAATGAGTTGCAGTTTACAAGAATTTCAGCATAGACTTTAATGAAGCCAGGATTTAATAGCTGCAAAGTGTAGAACAAGATTTAAATAGATTCTACTGCCATATGCCGTCCTCGATCCACTGCTACTCCTCTCTCTGGGAGTTGTGCACAGAGATGAAGAATAGTATTCATTTAGCACAGAAATGTAGAATTCAGCCCTGCAAATGCTCAGTTGTTGATTTAGATATACGCAGACCCTCGCTTGCTCTGTATTTTTAAATTAGATGTTTTTTAACAACACTGGGAGAACAAAAGATGAAAATACCTAAACTAGAATTAAGTACTTTTTATTTTATATTTAACCCTCTCAGGGTCAGTAGTATTCTTTCTTTTGGCATCATACTGTGTGTTAAATGCAAGTGACTACACTGCTATTTGCTAGTGCACATAAAGAAAAAAATCTCTTTATAATGTGTATTAAAATATTTACACAAAATTTCCGTGGTAATTTTGAAGTTATCTTAAAGAGCCAGTAAATTCAACTTCATATTGCTAGATTTTCCTTCCCTATTATTGCAATAAGTCTCAAATTCTTTTCACATGAGAATCAGAAACAAAGTTTGAAGACAAAAATCCTCATTTTGGAATTTTCTTCTTGTACCAGTCTTACCATGTTTTCCGTGTGCTTTTTCCATTACCATTAAATACAGTGACTTGCATAGAATATGTACAAGTTAAGAAAAATAGTGCCAAGAAGATTGGAGCCAATGTCACAGAGTCACAGAATCATTCTGGTTGGAAGACCCTTGGGATCATCAAGTCCAACCATCCTACTCTACAAGTCCTCCCCTAAACCATATCCCCCAACACCACATCTAAAGGACCCTCAAACACCTCCAGGGATGGTGACTCAACCACCTCCCTGGGGAGTCCATTCCAGTATCTGTCATTTCAGAGTCTCCTTTTCACATGTATTTTAAATTTTGTTAACTTTGTTTTCAGACCTTGGCTGTGAGGGTGACTTGTAATACTAAAAGTTATTACATGAAATTCAGTGAGTACCAGAGCTGCTTGGGCTCCTTGGCAGCTGTGACATTCTACATTTCACATCCACATTTTTCATGTATAAAGCAAATTCTCTTCACCTTACAGAAGCCGCCCTACTAGTGTGCACTGCACTTCCAGAGAGCACAGAGAACTCATTCAAGTTGCCTTTTCCTGGGTTTCTAAATACTTTACTAACATTTCTACAAGGCACAGGTATGAAAATAACTCTTTTAAGCAGATATTTTAACTTACCTACTATATGCATATTCAAATCCCAGATTACTATGTTGTTTAAATGATTTTGAAATAACTGACTTTAAAATAGTTTCGCTTTATTAATGCTTAATATATTCCTGGAATAAAACAGCTCTTGTTATATATATAACTTGGAGCTACATTGTGCTAAGAGAGAAACTAGGAGAATATATGCTTGTTTGAAGCAAAATTACTAAATTTCTTTATACAAGTATTAATGGCAATAACAAGAATTAATGGAAAATATGTTTACCCAAGCATGTTTTCTATTTAAAGCTAACTACTTACTAAAACAAATATTACAGTCAGGAAACTAAAAGGTGTTTTCTGGTTATTGTGTCTTCCAAAATTTTACACCTAGTAGTTCTTATATTCTTAAATATAATTCTTAACCATAATTGAAGAAGGTACCACTCCTTTATTTTTTTTCTAAACTCTTAATGGTTTATTCTTGAATTGAGGTTAATTAAATAAGAAGAGAACGTTCTCTAAATACCTGTAGAGAATAAATTACTAATAGATTCCAGGTGCTTAGCCACTGACAACCATCAGTACAGTGATCTGACTTAACACTTCAGCAGCCATGATATAACATAGTCATATAGTGATAGTAATAAGTCATACATGACTTTATTATCTGTATTTAAGCCTCTGCCATACTCCTAAGTTTTGTCTCCAAACTCTGTTGTCTTAAGCCTGTACCTAAAGAACCATTGCAAAGGAATAATCTCTTTTGACTAAAAATGTATGTAACCTTCTTCCACATGCCGTAAGAATAGGAATGACATGCATTTATTATGATAAATAAGGGCATCTGATAATGAAATCTATTTTGTATTGTACTATGTAAGATTCAGACAGATTAAAACAACAAATTGCACTATAATGACACTACAATGATTTTATAGATACTGCACATCTATCCATTTCACTAAAAAAAAAAATCACGGAATTATTAGATCAAAAAAGGAGCTTCCAGTTCTTTTTGAAAATGTATGCATGGATGGGAATAATACTGAGCGAAAGGTCTAATTTTGTTCTGAGATCTGCCTTAGAAATAGCTCCACTGAAGCCTCTGCAGTTACCTTACTATGAAATTAAATTAATGGGGGATGGAGGACAGTTAAAAAAAAAAAAAAAGAGACTGCTTTTACAGTCCATTGTGAAGCTGCCTCTGCTGCTCAGGAACATTAGTAATAAAAACCACTCTTTTATCCATGTGAAATTTTTCATTTTACCACAGCCCTTATCATATACTTACGGAAGTTAATGGCTTTCCGTTCAAAGCTTCCATACTAGAAGGAGATCTTTAAAGTTCTTGCTAAAACACTTAGAAGAAAAATACCTTCCTGACATGACATGGTGCCAAACGAGTGTTATTTTCCTCCGTATCTGGTGTATATCCAGAGGAAACATCAAACCCAGAGGAAATCAAAGATGCATAAAAATGAATAGGAAGGTGAAGCGCCAGGACAGCGTGCCCCAGGCTTTCTTTGGGGGGCTGCCAAAGCTATGTGGCAACTACTGGCTGGGATACCAAAGTCTTCTTCTCAATTGGAGTGAATAAAGCAGCGTGACTAGTAACTAAATCCTTAATCCAACTGTGGGACAGCACCCAACTGCAGCCTGAGCTATGGAACACCATCATGCTCCTGCTTCCCATTGCTGGCTAAGTAAGCATCCCTTACTTTCAGGTGTTAAACATTCAGCAATGGTTTGGATCTCTTAAGCAACCAGTTGTTGCTGGTCCTTTCAGTAATCACTTTCACTGCATTTTCACTGCAAATTTTAATGATGTGTCAGCACATATTGTTCTATGTCACCAAACAGCTATGACAAGGAAAGCAATCATTACTTTGAAACCTCTGTATGTGTGGATACTCTATTCAGACTTTAAAGCCTTCAGAACAAAGACTGTCTTTGAACTTGTCTAGATGCTACTTTGCATTTGTTCCCCCCGCAGCGTCACAAAATGGCACAAAATCCCATTTTAATGGAAATATAATTATTTTGTTGTTCAAGAGACTGAGCATTTTATAACAGAGTACTTAATTTGATTATTTTTCTTGGGTTTTTGGAAAATATTTAATATTAGATGTTGTTAGCTGATAATGACAAAAAAACATCAGTTAAACTATTTTAAAATAGAGGCTATTTTTTCCACAGGTTTTTTGTTTTGTTTGTCTTTTGGTGTTGGCTATGCTTTTGAAATTGTTCAGTTTTTCAATGAAAAAACAACATGCAGAATAATTATTTTAACCAAACACACATATTTCCTGTATCGCATATTTTTCACTCATTTCGCCCCACTGGGTGACATCTTAACAACAACTGTAGAAGGGAACAATATGTAGGTGCAAAATACAGCATTTGTAATGACTCTTGTTTTGAACAGCTAAAAAATGTCTCATACAGATTATGTTCTTGGCTACTACAGAGAAATATAGTCCTCTAATATAAATTCTTACCTGCATTATGCTCATCCATTGAAAAGGCTTTATTTTCCATGTAGCTCCGAGGAAGCTGTATATCTTCCTCAAAAGCAGTTTCACGCATCCTTGGCTGTGAAGTATCAAAATAATTGGGAGTGTTTTCCTGCTGTGATGGAAGGATGGTACAGTGGACCTCTGGGATGGCATGAAAAATAACAAACACCCAACCACTGGACACCAGTGCAATAGCAAGAGTGGGATCACTCCATTTGTCTCTTCTCTTTAGCTCAGCATTACCAAAGAGGTACATAGTCATCCAGGCTACCCAAATCAGAATGGAAAAAAAAAGTGTTATAATGAGGCATACCCCGTTTTTCTTCCATTTCTTAAACTTTCCACAGAGAGTGAAAAGAGAAAATCCCATGGTAAACACCATGAGGAACATAACGTAAATCAAAGCCATAGCAAAATCCATTGGTTCGTAGCTGCAGGCCAACTTGTTATCTCTGACAACTGTCAGTATTAACCACTCGGTTGCAATAATGACCTGAACAAGCATCAGGCAGATTGCCACACCAGCTAGATGCCAGCCAGATGGACTCTTCCCATGTCGAACTAGTCTACGAAGTCTCCAGGCTTGAGCTAGCAAGCACGAGAAGCACAAAGCAAAGATAACTCCCCACAGAAATCTTCGGGTAGAGCACACCATTTCATCTTCCTGTATGATGAAAGCAAACGTCAGCCCAAACAGTCCGAGAGTCCCAAAAAGAAAGAGGAAGTGCATTCCCAGGGGGCTCTTCTTCTCCTTGTCCTTGATGAAGGGCAGCCTCACCAGCAAAATCAGCATCAGCAGTAACGTGGTCAGCACACCTGCCCCTGCAACGGCCTCCACAACTATTCCCCAGATGGCATCCAGGTCGCACAGGTAAACATACTGAGGGAGAAGATCCAGTCCGCACCCTCTAGACGTACTTGAGTTTTCAGAAGAGCCATAGCTGATCACGAAGAGGAGGAGGAAACCAATCGCTGGGTAAGTTCTCATTTTTCTGTCTGAGACAACAAAATATTTGTTTGTTTAGCTACAGTTCACTTTGGAGGACTTCACAGCAACTGGAAGCACAGCTTGTTTCACTAGCCCCTGTTCAGCGGGTTCTCGCTGCAGTGGCACCTGGCATCGCCTACCCCAGTGCCCTCTGCTGCCCTCCCAGAAAGCTGCTTTTGCCTGTTGTACTCTGAATGCAAACTGACTCCTTTCTGTGTTTGCACAGACTGAAAACAACATTTCCAAGCACTGCCCCTGCAAATAGCCTAACACACATCCAGAAGAAATTATGTATCCTGTTGTAAAAGAACACATTACCTACACAACTTTATTGCTCAAATTCAGGTGCTTGAAGTATGTGTATGCCCTGGGTATTGTGTGTGCCCTGTGTAAGCTGTATGACCGTTAGACTGTTTCACAGCCTCGCTGTTTATACTGGAATAACAGCAGAGTCAAAACGTTTTTTTTTTTTTTGTTTAAGGAGAGAGTAGTCCTAGGAAAACAAACATTGTGCTTTTTCTTAAAAAGAAAATCTTGTTTTCATGCTCAGTCAATTGGCAGTTATAATACTCACTCCTTTCATCCTCTCCCAAAGCCCAGGTATTAGATTGCATTTGTAAATGGGAATGGCTGGCTAGAGAAATCCCATATTCTGTGACAATGGTGCCCACATGCAGTGTCATCAATCAACTGCTCACAAATGAATGACTCGTTGTGCTTCTTAGCAAGTCTAAAGCCATTCAAAGGAAACAAACAACAAAAACCAGAGCATCACTCTCCCTGATCCGGACAGTGAACAATGGTCAACTCTCTAGGAACACAACACGTCCTGCTCCACCATCAGGACCAAACACCTGGATAAATCCCAACTTAAGTTTCAGGAAGAACACAGGTTAGGTGCTTTAAGAAGATATATGTTACAGCATTTGCTTCTACTAAGCAAAGCAGGGCAAAGGAGATTGTTAAAAATGTAACCTCTAACTGGGAGAGTCTGCCCCAGTGATAGCTGCCCTGTCAGGGCAGTCTGAAGTAAACACTGCAGTACCAGAAATGAAACCCGACGCTGTTAACCTTCACGGGCGTGGAAATGTTCAGAGTAAGACTTCCATTTGTATGGTATGACCATACGGAAGAAAAGCACCATAGAAACAGGCAGCAATAGTCATACAGCTCATGTGCTGAGGATATAAAGCGACCAGCAGAGAAACTATTGGTAGCTCTTTTGTAAGTTAAGACAGACAGCCTGAAATGATTACCCATCTAAAGAGATTTCTTAAATCAGAAATGCATTTAATAAAAACACCAAAAAGTTTAATGAGAGTGGAAAATAGTCTAAAGTAACAGTGCAATGTTGTGGTATTGAACATGATCAATCATAACCAAAACTATTTACCACAGACTGGCCAAAACAGTACAGAGCAGCTTGCAGCTGAGAACTATGCCTTTTCTTCCTGTGCTTCGCAGTCATGTAATGATCAAAGTTACACCCTGAGCATCTCAATCTTCAAAATAATGTACATTCCCCTTTCACTGAGTAATGACCAATGCCCCTTTTAGGCCTCTGCCAGGAGATAGATGATAGAAATTATGCTTTTTTCTATTAGGCACCAAGACAGCAAATGTGCTAATATAAATGTGTAATGACTTTATGGTCTTCATTCATACAACAGACAAAAAAGCTTATTACAAGACTGTGAGGTCTGAAAGGTGGAAGCTGTGACAAATAATGTGATTTGGGCTTGGACAAACAGGCAAAGGGGAATCGATGATCTCTGCTTGCCCACAGAAATTGTAGTATCTTTGCACTGGTGAAAGGGCTACAGTGTTCTAACAATGCAGTGACCTGCAGCTAATGACTAATGATTTTTTTTTCCTACCTAGCTGTAATTTACTTTATGGTGAATTGGTAGAATATTTACTTGTTTATATCTGATTTGTATAATAGGTTTCTCAATAACTCTGTCACAACATTCACGTTAAAAACACTGACTTTACAAACAGAAAACTAATCATCAGTGAAATATATTCATTTTTGTATCGAATATGGTTACACTCAATAAATCTCCTTGCCCTATGAGTTCATAATTAACTAGAAGGAAACTCTGAAGGTAATTTTGCAATTCTTGCTACATATAGGCAGTTCCTTCTTCAACTACTGCATTTATTCTTCAGCATATCCCACATGTCCTAAAAAGTTTGAAATGGTCAGTACTTGCTGACACAAAGGGAGGAAACCCACTAGGATCTACTCAGGCAATGCTGCAAACCACTGGTACCAATTTAAAGAAGCAGGAGGTCACGTGGAAAATTATTTACAATTCACTCTAAATTCCACCCAAACTGGAAACAATAAACAGCCCTTAAGTGAAGATCATGTTAATTTTCCACTATCCTATCACTTACAAATGATGAAACGCATGTACTAAATTGCTTTCAATACTAGCTTTGTTTATTAGCTACCCTCCAAAGACCTGGGGGGTAACGATTAAATGCAAGTTTCTCCAGTTGTAAGATATTTTCCAGTTTTCTGGTTACTTTATTCATGTCATGTAACCCTCATGTGATTGAGCTATTCTAGGACGGTCTGTTTCCATGGAGATTGTGCTGCATGGGTAAGCAGTCATATTGTCAGCCCATCATTTGTTTCCTCTTCCTATTTGGAAGTGTTTGGGAGGGGGGGAAGGGAGGGTTAATGAATTTTGAGTATTTCCCCCACCACTAAGAAGTAGTTTCTTTTTGAAAGGGGCAATTAAGCTGTGACAAAATATATTGAGAATTCAGACAAAAGATACATTCAGAAATGTTCAACTCAAGAGGAGTTTTCCCAAGTTAGTTCCATTTGGGAAAGCTGATGGAGATAAACCGTGGTTCTCTTAGAGAGCTCCCAGACAGCGATAGTATTGATCAAGAAATCTCTAGGACCGCTGACCAGTATTGCTGGTGTGAATTCATATTCCTACCACATGTCAGGAAGTCTCACTGAACACTAGATCCTGTGCACACCGACGCTTGCAAGCAGGGCTCAAAATCTCCAAACAGGAATCATTTCCTCATCACTGCTATCAACATAGCCACGTTTGCAATTTGTTTACTATGTATTTCTGCCTGACTAGGTAAAAACCGGCGATGTTAATAATCAACCCCCATGACGATAGCAGTCAAAATCCCCTTTCCAGCCCTGGTACTCAGCACTGAACTCAGACAGCTGTACAGACAAGGGAAAACACAGCGTTACAACATGCAGGTTTGGCAAGGGAATAAGACAACTTCAGCTAAAACCTTAGATTCAATAAGTTTAAAGGAAAACTAGAAAGTCTTTTTGCCAGATAAGTTGTTTGGAAAAAGTATATCAATATAGGCTTTTTATTAAAATAGCATCTTCTTCAAGCTTGTGCTGTGGGTAGAATGGCAAAGTCCCGTGTTTCTCAAGATTTTGTCTCAAGTCTTCTGTCTGTGTATTATCACCGGTAGTTACCTAAATCAGTAACTGTAGAGGAATAGTATTTTTACCCCTTTACGTCTAGATAAGCTGTTAGCAAAGTTATGCAATCTCCTGGTAGTAACAATAGTTCTGTACTTGACTGGCACTTCACTTCTATTACCAGAGAGCTACAGCAACAGTAATACAGAAATGGCATGGAGACATTCCAGCACAGATATAGTAAGTGGCACTGCTATATCCCCACATAGCTGAATGGAACTGTTCATACAGAAGGAAATCAACTTGAGGGTTTTTTTTTTTCCCAGATCCCCCTCCAAAATTCTATTTCATTAAAACTGTTAAGCCAACATACCTGAACCCAGAGCAATCACAAACACTTCCAATGAATCAATGAGCCTTACATATATTAGGCAAAAGCAGCAAACAATTAGCAGGACAGCTTCCAAATCCAGTCCTCAATTTTTCATCCAAAATCTGCTCTCAATGACAACAGTAATAATTCCAGTTTTCAGCAGAGTGAGGTCCCTTATGTTATCTGGTGTGGAATCACTACAGAAATGGCAGACACAAAGCTGCCCCAGCAGGTACAAGGTACCATTACAAGCAACTAAGCAGAAACAGAGAATCTCACAGTTGTCATCAAAAAGTTGTCATGGTTAAAAATCAGTGAGGCTTTCAATCGGTAAAGTCTTCTGACCAAAGATTGCAAATATACAGCAAAACATACTGCTGTACGCTGCTAGAGAATATATATAAAGAATAAATCTGTAACCGTGCAAAGATGTAGGGTTAGGCTATTCATGGTTAGATGTGTTCCCTGTTCCCCTCTTTAGGGTCCTAATATTAATCAGCTAATACAGAGAGATGCATCCAATCACAGAGAAGAAAAACAGTCTAGTAAATAAAAGCAATAGTAGCACAAATAGTAACCTGCTCTGCCACACACAGGCAGACGACTGGTTCACTGTATAATTTCCTAAAGAAAACCGCCTCCGCCACGAAGTGTTGTGGAGAGGTGCTGGTGGGTGAGGAATTAATCACAGCGCAGGATCTCTGCCAGCTCCTTTTGATCAGATCTGAAGAACGAGCTTCAGGACTGGGAACAGAGCAGCAACAGCCCAGCCGAGATCAGACGACTCAAGAGATGTATTTCCAGAATAATAATTAATAGTGCAACTGTGCTTTGTATGCAAAAACACAGCAGTGATTTAGACATCCCCTGCATCAGAATGATCCACACGGTGCTACGGATAGCCGCACGATTGCAGAAAGCAAGACCTCACTCCAAAACGGACATGTAGAAGAAGTACTGCTGTCATTTAGAAATACTTTGCGATGCTGAACATAATATGAGATTATTTTTCTAATGTTCTGGGTGCTGACAACTCCCTTTGGTCAGCTCCTGCCCATCGCCTGTGCCTGGATAATTCTGACTATAGCGCCTGACGTTCATTATAGCACTGATAGCACTCGCTGTTTTTCTTTGCTTTGCTAATTCCCAGCCTGTTTCTGTTCGTGTCACAGCCTCATGACAGACGAGTTTCCTTCACCCGATTTCTTCCGATGCAGAACACCTCCACACCGACCCTCGCCGCCGGTAAGCAGCGAGCCTGACCCCACCGCGGCCATCGCCAGCCGGGCTGCTCAGGTTCAGCGCGCAGGAAATCCTGTTAGCCCCGGGATAAACGTTGTGTCAACTGTAAACAAAGGGTTCGCCTAAGTGCTAAATCCTATCGCCGCTTGGCTTTGGGGAGAGGCGACACAGAGACAGAGCTGGAGAGAGCTGCTAAGGGCGCGCAGCCCTTCTGCGGGGTGCCCGGCCCGCAGCGCTGCGCACCGCGGCCAGCCAGGGGCCGGCCAACGGCCCTTCCCCTGGGGCAGATCCCCTGGGGCAGATCCCCTGGGGCAGATCCCCGCGGGCTGCCGCCCCGGAGCGCGCAGGGGACCGCGCAGCGCTGCCGGGCTTTGCTGCGGCCACCCCGTGTCCGCGTTCAGCGCGGGTGCGGAGCCAAGCAGCCCCTCCTCGCCGGGCTCCCCTGAATCCGCCGGCAGCTTCCTCCTCCTCCTGCTCCCCTGCGGTGTCTGTCCCGCTCCAGCCTCCTCGCTTTTGTCCCCCCGCTCGTTTCTCTCTTCGGCGGCTGGTCCCAGTCCCTCCTTCCCCACCCTGGCTCTCAGCTCCTCTGCCCCCTCCCCAGCCTTCCCCCTGCTCCAGCCCCCCCGCCCTGCCCTATATCCCGTCTAATCCCCCCGGGCTCCTATATCCAGCCCGTTGTCCGCTCACGGCCACCGGGCCAAGTCAGCGGGCAGCGCACGGAGCGGAGCCGGGCGAGCGGCTCCACCGTGTCCCCCCCGGGGGCAGCCCCGCGGAGCCGCGCTCGGGGGCCGGTCCCTCCCCGCGCAGCTGGGACCGGAGGCCGGTTCCCCCCATGCCGCTCACTCACCCGCCGGCTCCCGCGGCTGAGCGCGGCGGGGCAGCTCTGTCCGCCAGCCCGCCGCAAGTCACATCCCGGC
>JAVSBS010003232.1:9380-21887 GCA_033124195.1 Coracias cyanogaster
TGTCCTTTGCTACAAAGAAAAGAAAAGAAAGATGTGTTTACCCGGACCTGTGAAACTCAAGCAGAAAAGATTTAGCAGCATTTTCAGAAAAAAATTACTCTCAATGTCCTTTCTGTATGTTGCTTTTTATACACTACCATGGTCTGTAGGCCACTGTTGCAGTGGACAACTACAACTTCAGCTGTTGTAGTAGTAGCCCTCAACACCTTAGAGCATAACATTATGTCATAGCACTTCAACAAGAAGGGTCTCAGGAGCACTTTCTGCTGGGATCACCAGAGGCACTACTCTAAGGGAAAATCCATCCAGCCATGGCAGTTCAGGAAGGTTTGGGGTAGAGGCAGTGTAAATATTTTGGAATTTATTCCCCTCCTTTTGGACAGGAAAAGATGAGTTTGCAGTAAGTGAGGGATGTTGTGGGGAGAGCTGTGGGGTGAGCAGGAAGCTTTACATGATGAATTTTACTTCATTAGTTTAGTAGCAATGCCACAGAGGCTGTTGCCTAAATGAGCATCCCCACTGGACCCCTGACAAAGCTGTTTAATATACCCAGTATTCTGCTTAGCTGACTAAAGTCAGGGCGGGTGGAGTCTCTGATGGGCTGCAGCATCTCCAATGGGCAGCAGCTCTGCCTGGATCTGAAGGTGGCACCTTTGTGCCCCCAGGGGCCTGAGTGAAAAAGCAGCATTTCTTGGGCTCCTCTATGGCTTAAGTTATCTATACTCTTGAAGATTTTTTTTAAATGTCTATCCTGTTGCTCATTCAGAGAACTCAAAAATTGTCCAGATTATAATTAAATATATTCCAGCATCAGTTAAGAATACACAGTGTTAAACGGTACAAGAGAAAGTATCTTATTTGCAAATCCGTGCTCCTGTTGGTCAAGTTAATGCAGAATTCCAATCACAGCTGATGGCAGGTAGCTCCCAGTGTAGTTCCAGTTCCATCCAGAAGTTGACAATTTGATGCCAGTACACTAACTGCTCCTTTGGGACACTTTGCTAAATATTTCTTACTATAAAACAACCAAACTGTCTAAAGTAGGCAGACAGACATCAACACTCTGGAAATATTGGCCTGTGCAGAGCTGAAACTTAAGGCAATGGAGAAGAGAGAATATCCAAGACACTACGTGGAGAATTGGGCTTTCTCAGAGTTGATGGAGACCAGAAACTGAAGTTGAAGAATTAAGGAGAAGCCATTTGATTCACCTGAAAGACCTGATGCTCCTTACCTTTGTCCTTCTGATTTTGCTGAAGTTGATGCTACATTGTAGTTGCCAGAGCAGCAGGGTGAGTCAGGATCCACTTTGTTCAACACAAAAGGAGTGAGGAAAAAGGAGGGTGTCTGGGGAAGCCAAAGTGGGGCACCAGAAGTCCGGAAAATGAAGAACAGATCCAGCACAGGAGGAGTCAAGTTTCTTCCTAATGTTGTTGGCTCAAGACAGTAACAGCTTCAAACAGATGGGAGCTCTCATTCTCTTGCTTTCTTTTTGGGATGAACGGTAGGTTAGCAAATCGGTCCTGCACGAGTGCTTCCACTCCTGATGTTGACAGCTTTTGTTGATTTTTTTCAGTGTTGGGTTTTGGGTTTCTTTTTTTTTTTTTGATGCATTTGTGCCCAAACAACCCAACCACTAAAACAAACTCCAGCACAGCCTGCTTGGAAGTGGTTTGAATATGCTGAAGATCAAAGGGAGATGCTGCCCAGTGTTTGATGTACACTTGGTTTTAATTCAAGGTTAAAGAAACAGTGAAAGCAAGGATGTACAGAATGACCCTTACTGAGAATGCATCTAGAAGGTGAAGGGAGAGACATTCCTCCCTAGAACACCATAAAACTATGCACATATGCTTCTCCCTATTGTTAATGCCTCCGCTGATAGGATGTGGAGGAGATTTTATACAGTGGTGCAAAATGGAAATCTATTGCAGGAGGAAAGAGTGCTGTAATCCCAGAGGGACTCTTATGTTCAAAACAAAATACAACAATGGAGTTAATTAGCATTGCATGGTTCACAAAATCCCCTCGAGGGGATCTTTCTCTGTTCTAAATCATCACATGTATGTGAGATGGAAAAGCTCCCACTGAGCAGGCCCCTTCCACAAACTTTTAATAGATATTACCATGGTTTTTCATCATTTGCCATTGGCTTTGAGAAAGGTAACAGCTGAGCCAGGGCTATTCAGCTGCATTAACCAACTGCATGTTAATACAGAAATACTCTTTTGCTCCTCCCTTCTGCCTGCAAATCTCCCCCAGCCCCCAACAAATTAACTCCTTCCTGCCACACTTTTCTCTGCCACAGTGGCACAGATGCACAGGCAGAGACTTTAGTAAAGGTAGACAATTAGCAAGGGAGGATCTCACTATGATTATTTGAACTTTACTTGTGTGCAGATGAAGATATGCAAACTACATCTTCCACCCACTGTGTCCACACCCATTTGAAGGGACTGCTCCAAAGGACTCACTGCATCCCAATGCTGGGAAGGAGGGCAAAAGAGCAAGAGGAAGGACCTTGCCCCGGGAACCCCCCCAGAAATCAAACCCATGCCTCCTGATTGCCACACCTGCTCTCACTCTCAGAGCCTATTAACACAAGACTCCCAGCAAGCCCAGCTATATTCTCCCTGAAACATCGTGCACCCACACAGCCCCACTTCCAGTGGGTATTAATGCTGGAGACAGTCTGTGCTCTGCTCACTAATAGTGCACAGCGAGCAAGAACTAATGTTTCTCTGCTGGTGTGACTGGCCTCCACTCACCCTCCTACTCTGTTTCGTGTCATGTCAAGACTGATCAGTACCTGCACATCCTCCATCCCTTTGCAATTGTCTTGGCCAGATGGCCAAGTCTGTGTTTCAGTGCAGGCTCGCAGTGTCTGCAGACTGCTGGAATCAGCAGCAAAGCTCTGCCGTGGACATGACTGCACTGCCTGATGCACCACCCTGCCACTGATCCTGCATCTCCTTGTCTCCTGCAGAGAGCCAGGAAGCCCTGAAGAAATAGTGCAATACAGCAATCGTTGCAAAAAGCCACAGCTAATGAATTGTTGGAACAGGAACATGTCAGGGCACCTTGTAGCTCTCAATCAAGAGCTTGGAGCTGAAGTCCATTGTTAGGAAAGAAGTCAGATTCTGGCAGGGTTTGTGCTACCTGCCAAATTCTGATGCGTGAGAGGGGATTTTGTCATGGGTCATTCCTGCTAAACTATGTTTTATTGTAATTGCCTCAGGTTAGTCAAGACTGCCGAATGCCTTGGGACTGGTGAAGTATCTGGTAAGGAAGACATAACCATAAAATTCCAGTTATGTCACGGAGAAGCTAGGAGGTAAGCTCCTTTCTTCTTCCATTTCAGCATTGGATGTGCTTACTGCTTTCTATCTTGCCTAAGTATATTGTCCTTCTCCCCTCACTTGGCCAAGTCCCAGGGAGCTGCCACAGTGGCTGGGCCCCAAAAGCATCTCTGCTTGCAAGCAAGTATCCCCTCTGTAACACAGGAGAGAAAGGTAGGTGGAGAGGGCAGGCTCTGCATGAGCACAGATACACAAACAGCCAGTTCAGGGCAAGGGACCTCAGTAGAAAGTGCATGTCCTGCTTTATATTTTGTTAGCATTTTCATTTAAATGGTGGTAAGACCAATGTGAAAGGGATGGTGAAGGGTGGTGATCAGTTCAGACAAGCCATAGGCTAACACAAACCATCTTCCTCCGGCTGTGGCTCAGCTCTCACTCACCCCCAGCCCCCTCTTCCTGCCTCTCATCTGGCACACCACAGTGGCACACCACCATCTTCCCCTTTCACACGCTGAAAGCAAGCTACCAACCCAGGTTAAGAGGAAATGGTTAAGCACATAACTGCCTTGGGAGCCTTCTGTTGGCCTCCCACCATCCTGCCACCACTGCTCTCACCTGCTTTTCACCTTCTCCTTCCCTTTTGCCCATTATGCTACTCCACCACTTCTCCCACTGCGCTAACCTGCATATTTTGGCCAAGCACCTCCTTACTGCTCTTGGCACACTGGGTTGAAAAGCACCACTGGTGACACTGTCCTTGAATGCTGGGTACCTTTTAGGTTCGTTACTCTCCTACTTTGGTCAATAGTCTGCTCAGAGATTACAACCTTGCAGTGCTTGTAGCACTGATGACATAACATTTCTTGACTTTGCAAACGTACTCATAGCTCTATATAGTATGTCCCTAGAGCATTTTATCAAGGCATGTGAGATGTTTCACAGTTTTCTATCTAGGCATGGCTTCTGGCCCAGAGCCTAGGCATCTGAACAGTAAGCTCCTTTTAGGACTCATGTGAATGTGCGCAGTGATAGCAAGGCAAGAAACAGAGGATATAATTAACCACTAAAGTTCCTTGCAATCATTGCAAAATGCCAACAGACTCTCTCCATCTCTACAGAGAGTATAAAGTGGAATTTAAGCACAAGCAGGTCTCTGTTCTTGCTCTAGCAGCCTTTCTCTCAGATGTTAAGGGCAGAGATGGTTTCCTCGATCTTCGTCTGTGCACTTTCTTTCTTACATCTTCCTTGGGAATCTGCTGTGGAGTAGCTGCTGATGCACTGCGTGCCCTAGCACAAACCAGCAAAGCCATTTGACGATGTGATCTGTGGTGTTGTAACTCAGCCTAGTTTTTAGGAGCATTTTGTGGGTGGCTCAAATTTGAGGGACCTGACTGTGTAGAGGACATTCTGATGTATGGTGGAGTAAAACTGCAACACACTGCAGCTATCCCACAACAATGCTGCATGCAGGCTTCTTCATTCCATTATTTTAATTTAATTATTTGTCTTTAATATTTAGTTTATTATAATTATTATCTTTAATTATAATTATTACTATTTTTATTTAATGTTAATTTAATTTAATTATTTTCCCTGTTCACCGTAACCCAAAACCAGATTGTCCACCCAGGGAGCTTTTCACAAACTGCACTTCTTGTTATTTTGTTTCCCTAGGAGGAAGTCTGGGGAAACTTAGGGCGTATTCAAAGCCAAAGTGACTACCTCCTACTTTTGGATTTGCTGAATTATAGAATAAGCCTGCAATGAACAGCAAAGAGAAATCTGAATGTAATGACCTGCTGCAAGACCTGCTAAGAATCTGCATAGGGCTAGTCCCGTGAAACACACAGAGATGCTGAAAGGTTCAGATAGGTGCCTAACCACCTTGAATTGCTTCCAGAGGAAATTTAAAGTCCTATTGTTTGAAATTCTTAAAACTGTCAACTGGGAAATTCCCCATAGAAAACAGGCCTGCATTGACTAGTCCTCCAGTGGCCTTTCCCATCTTCAGCTCCTATGATTTATGTGCTCATAAATTCCTTTGTGTTCTGTGCTTACCTGGAAGACTTGCCTGTGGCTAGCATCCAAGAACACCATAGTAGAGTTGCTGCTTTTGCTGGTTTCCCATCGTCTCTTCCTTGCCTGAATTTGAATCCATGGGCAGATACAGACCAGATGCAACGTGTCTTCTTCAGACTGAAGGGCCACCTTTTCTCATAGGGATATCCATCCAGTTTGCTTCTACGAGGGGGTAGCTGCGAAGTGAAATGACCTGTCCTTACCAGCTGCTATCAGACCATCTTCCTTGCTGCACCTTGCTCAGGCTCCTTGGCTTCAGTCCTGCTCTATTTTTTTTAAAGGTGACCGTGTTGGGCAGAACAGAAGTCACCTGGGGCAGAACTGGTCTCAGTTCAGAACCAGTCCCCTTCCAGCGCAGGCTTTTTGGAAAATTTACTTCACATCATTCTTCAGGATCAAATTTTATTTCAAAATAACATGTAAGGGAATTGTTTGTTAATGTAACTCTCTTTCATGTAAGTGTGCCCAAAGCTCCTCTTTGCCATGTATACATCAGTATATTTGCACATCAGAAGATTTCACATAGCTTCTCAAGTTACTGTACATGCCTAACTGCTTCCAATTTCCACAGTAACGTTGAGGAAAAAAAGCTTTTACAAATGCTTCGCCAGACAAATCACATTTTTTAGCAGAAGTAGAACAATTCCTTTCTCTTAGAAAGATGTTTTCAATGGGGGCAGAATCAGTACAGCGCTTAGTTACAATACTGGAGTGTCAGATGTTTATTGAGTCAGCAAAGGAGATATAAAAAGAACTGGCAGAGCTCTGCAAATCACTTTGATTTTTAATAGTGACTCTACTACAGTAAACAGTAAATAATGTAAATAGCAAAGGTGTTCTCATTCACAGAGAAATGAAATGGGAAGTCAAAATCCTTTTTTTTTCTAGTGATAAGAAATATTTTGAAACCCTCTGATGCCATTTCTTATTCCATCAGTATTACATTAACTTGATATGTTGCTGTTAAACAGCCACACTTAAATACATCAAATGGATTAATGCTGGCACTTTATCAGGTATGGTTTCTGTTTCTGTAAGACATCTCTAGACATATAGAAAGTACTTAAAATGAGAAAGGAAGTTTCACCTCTTCGTGGATTCAGAGGACTGTGTGTAACTGGCTGATATTTCTTGAACATTCCGATTAGTGCCAGGCTGGTCACAGCTATGACAGGGCAGATAAGTTAAGTGGGCTTTGAAAATCTCTCTAAGTGACATGAGTTAATGCAGCTTCAAAGTGCTCTCAGCTGTGTGGGAAAGCAAGCAGAGACACGGTGAAGAAGAGCCTACAGACACATTCAAGCTAGCTGCAGTTTTGCCAGGCATAACTCAACCAAAACTGAGGAATGAACTCAGTGAGCTGTCTTACACTGCCTTCGCTTGTGTGGTATCGCTGTATGAAAATCCTCAGGCTGAAGGAAAAGGAAGGAAAGAGGCTCCTCACAAGAGAGAGTAATTTAATCACTGATAAAGGAAACCATGCAAAGGAGTGAGTCACCGGGCACCGCTTACAGAGCAGTAAATAAATACCATGTAGTCACTTGTTCCTTATTTTTGTAGTATCAAAAGTCAGAATGAAAGGTCTTCTCTGTCCCAATCTCATTGCTGGCTTTTCCCTTGAGCACCCAGCAGTTCACCTCTGCAGGTCCAGCTACCAGCAGCCAGGCAAGCAGGTAGGCACCTCTTCCCTTCCTACCACTCTGGGGCTTGCATCATTGCTGCCTTAACTATATGGCTCTGCACAAATAATCTTCAGCTTGTGGGCCAGGGCCTGCCTCCCCCTGCTCTCTAGGAACATCACGAAATCACTGCCAGCCCTGGCACAAAGCCTGGCTCTGCTTGTGTCATCTTGGTCTTGTGTCAGGAGCTGCTGGGGCCACAGGGAGGCTGGGGACTTGCTGATGAAACAGGAAAGGTTTTCCAAAAGAAAACCTTCACCACAAAAAAAGGAGATCCTTCCTTCTCCAGCAGGATTTTCAGCACTCTGCCTCCTTGCGCGGGACAGTTGGCAATTTCCTCCCCTTTCAGCTGCTGCTGACACTCGGCTGGGTGGTTTCCAGCCTCCTCCGTGCATATTGTTCTGCAAGTGTTTGTCTTAGCAAAGTGCAGAGCCAGCCACACCTTACAATTAATAAATATGTGTCAACACTCTGTGCAAGCCTGATTATTATTATTAACCCTGAATTAGAGGGCTGGCACAGCCACTGAGCCACCCGAGAGCCTGATCCTGCCAGGTGCTCAGTGCTCTTCATTTCCATTGGCAGCAAGGAAAGCAGAGGCCAGGAGGAAATTACAGGATTCAGCTATCCAAGAGGTGATTTTTTTATTTACTCTCAAACTCTAAAAGAGATTATTCCTGTTAGGAGCAAAGCAAAATTAATAGCAAGGGGCCATCCCCTCAACTGCTGTAAAATAATGCCGCTCACTTAACAGCAATGGATTGCTGCTGATTTACATCAGCTGAGAATCTGGTGCTCTGTTGGTAAACATGAAATGGAGATTATAAACAGAAATTAATAACAGTGAAAGCTAACCTAAAAGCTAAACACATATGCATGGATTCCTCTGTCAGTTACAGTGCAACTGTGCAGGGCATGAGTTGAATTTCTAATCCATCACGACCCTGACAGGTCAGAAAACTCCCGATGTTATGTTTGGAGTGATGCCCCCCTGGAGCCAGGGTCACACCAACGTACCTGGAGGGAGGATTTGAATCCTCAGGCCTGATTATGATTTGTACTAAGGCCTCTTTTCACTGGAAATGCTTCAACATTTACCCAGAGCACTGCTAGAACAATGAAGAAAGTATGGCAGCAGATCCTGAAAGGAGGTTTGTTCCCTGAAAATGCAGACAGGACATACTTCTAAGATATCTCCACTCTAAAAATATCCTTCAGGCTAAGTCTTCAGCTTTCCTTAATTTCATCAAGAATTCAGCATTGCTCCTGCACCAATACTTGGCAGAATTCATAGAGGTGCCTAACTGGTCTTCAGGTACCTTCATAACTTGAAAAATCCCGACTCTTTGTCAAGCAGGGGATCAGCTGTCAAGCAGGATTTGGATGCATCTTAAGGAGCAGGTGACTCACGTCAAAGCTGTTGCCTCAGGACAGCTGAGGACTGGGCTGGAAGGATGGAACTGAACAGGTCCTTGACAGTGGTAGCCTGGAGTACCAGCAGGTATAGTGGTGTTTCCACAAGAGTGTAGGAAAAGGTGCTCACTGCCATTTACTCTTTTCCATATCTGTTGGTCTGAGCATAGTTGCATCATTTAGAGCAAGAGAAGAGCTGGAGTGAGTACTGATGCACTGGTTTAGACCTCTCTAATAAATCTGCAAGTATTTATGAAACTGCCTTGAAGGAGGCCAAAAGCTCATACAGGGGACTGCTACCTGAATAAAACAGAAATGGCAGCTCCTCCAAGAACTACCATTAGCAGAGCAGTCATTACCCTATGTCCCTCTGCCCATTTCTAGTCTATATTGCAGACATTGCTATAATATCAAGGCTCATTGCTACTTGATAAACATCAAAACAGGCAAACTGTGCCCAGCAGTGAGTTGGTGAAGTGTGTTCAGGTGCAGTAGGCAATGCTGAGGGGTCAAATTGTGGTTAGAAGGTGGACTCTCTCTCTTGCATCGTATAATGCTGCAGTCCTTATCCAGTTTCTACAGTCCAGACCTGAGGAGGTCTCCCAGGGAGAAGCACCAGACCTCTCTGCCAGCTGTGAACCTGACTCTTTGTCTCCATCCATATATTGCTTTGGGAATGTTAACCCATAAGATAGCTGTGGTTTGACTCACCATGGCTATTACTATGATCTAGGTCCTCTGTGTCTACTATCTTTCTTGATTATTGTGTAAATTAACTCCTGCATGAGACATCTCTTCATTTTCTAAGATCACACACATAACTGGGTATCATTATGTTTATTATTACATATATTATGTAATAATACCAAGCAATGGCTTTTCCTAGCTAACCTCACTGTGAAAATTTTCATCATTGTCCAGGACTATTTTACGGCATGGACCCACAGTTTCCTAGCCTTACGTCACTGTTAAAAAAGATTCCTGAGGTCCATCATCCAATCCAGAGAGTGAAATATTCTGAATAATAAAAAATTTGCATTTCTTGTATGATCAAAGCCCATATTCTCTGTGAAAGGCACAGAGGACTATCCCATATTTTTATAACACCTGTTTGCATTTCAACACAGCAATCTGAGCACAAATCGTGTGGGTACAGTTGTGTCAGACATCCTGAGCATGGTAGCAGATAAGTGACTTCCTGGAGAGGCTGGGTGCTGTTGTGCCTGGCTGTGTCCTCGTGTTCAGCTGCCATCTGCTGAGTCCTCCCTGAGCCCTGAGGTTCGCACTGCCACAGTTCATAGCATAGCACTGTTTAGTGCTCATCATCTACATCTTCTAATGCATAGGCTGCCCTTAAACTTAGCAAGCAGTCTTGTTATTTTCCTCTTAAATTTATTTCAAACTTCCAGCCAAAAGGCTCTCTTTTCTTCTTTTTTCTTTTGTTTTCTGTTCATATATTACCTAGCAGAGTTATATTTGTAGTAGAGTGGGACTGGCACACAAGCTCTGTGGTAATAAGAACGGCACTACTATATTTTAGAGGGAGCTTCTTTTTCATTCTGTGGTAAGGTAGCAAGAGCAGCCACTGCTATGAGTTCCTTCATGTCTCTATGCTAAGTTGCTTGTAACTGGTTAGTTGATTTGTTACTTGTGGCCTTTAACGGTAAGAAGCATCCTCCCCAAAACTGTGTTGGCATAGCTAAAATTATCTGTGGTGCCTTCTTGCTTCTGCATCACCTGGCCTTAGAAATCAGTTTGCTTCAGAAAACAGGAGCAGGAGGGACTGTCTTACAGGGAATGCAGAAAGCAGGTCTGCTGCAAATACTGCATGGCTCTTTTTTGATCTCTACTACCTCACCTGATGCAGACACAGTGCTGCTGCCCGGGAAGCATGATACCTGTCTCCATCTCAGCACTGCTTTCTGAGACTTTCCCTGGCCCTTTGCCTCAGTGCCTGCATTTGGAGGCCCTGTTTTGCACTGGATATCAGAGCCGCTGGCTTTAAGACCTTGTCTGTGCATTTTGACTATAGGAGGTCATTAAATGAGCTGATTAAAGCCTAGATCCTCAAAGGTATTTAGGCACTTAAATCTGATTAAGCCTCTTTGACCCCAGTGGGGTTAGGTACCCCTGTGTTTTTAAGGAGCTGGATGCAGTGTCCTGGTTTTGGGGGAGGAGGCAAAGGGGGCAAGGAACAGGAGGCATTTTTCTACAACATGTGCATAAAAGGACTGAATACTGGAAACAAAGAGTATTAGACCCTGAATTACAGATCTGATAGTTACAGAACTAATGAAGAATAAGTAGTGGAAAGAAAATTAGTGTTTCCCTCATTTCTTCCAGCTTCTCAAAATATACACACTTTCCAACACTCACACGCCTTTTTCTTCTTTCTTATTTGTTCCTTTTCCTCACTGCTAGCCTGCCACTGACCAGCAGTCCCTTCAGGCAAGGACTTTCCTTCTTGGCTGGAAAGTGTTTGGCAGACTCTGTGCAGTAAGAACATGCTTTTCAAAACTGGCCAGGCAGTGCAAGGATTTATGCTGCCCTGAAGCCCCACACAATAGGAAGAGCACAGTGTGTTGACTCTTTGGTATTTGTTATTGTTGGTCTCATGTGCTTGTAAGCTGGTCTCAGCTCCTTTTCTTGATGACTGCTTCACTTGTGATGAATATCTGAATTTTAGGGGGACTGCTATGGCTGTGCCTGGACATGACTCCTACCCCTGAGTTAATTTCTTCGTGTGTGAACCAGGCTACTTCCCAGGCACAATCACATGTCAGAAAACCACTTCTCTTGTCAGGAAGGAGCTGCCGCTAATGGTGGTGGTTTGCCCCAGGGACCCCTTCGCTGCAGCTGAGAGGGCTGTTGGTGCTGGCTGTTGAAGGATGCAGCGTGGTGTGGGGTTGTGCTGAGAGCCCTCTCACCTGCATGGCTGGACACCTACACAGCCTCCCCATGTAACTGCTCTGACAGAGCTCAGCGGTTAAGAGGATGCATGTTATACCTCTGGCAGACATAATTATGTGCTGGTGCTTATCTTTTATGAAAACAAATGAACAGAGATGTCTGTTGCTGCAGCCTCTGAGGGTTCATGGATGTGAAGTCTGCAGGCAGAAACAAGGGCTCTCAGCTCCCTACAGACACAGTTCCTCCTTTTGCCAGGCCATGTGTGACCGAAAAGAGCCTCTCACCCCTGACTATGAGAAGACAACTCAGCGCTCACAGAGCCTGTTGAAGAGGAGCCAGAAGAAGGACTGATTAAGACATGAGCAAGGAAGCTCTGCTCGAGAAGCATTCCCAGCGGGACGTCTGCCCACAAACCCCATGGTAGCAGCCACCTTCCCCGGACCTCTGGAGACACTGGGAGAATTTCCTCTTCAGCTATTTCCAGGCAGCATCTGCGTCTCTCACCAGCTATGGATGCCACAGGGCATGGTGCCAAAAAATCAGCAGCTTGGCAGCTTCTCTATATGGACTCAAGAAATATATTCTGGATTATCTGTACCATCTGTCTCTCACAGGTGTTCACCAGGGAGAAGGGGGGAGGAGAAGGGCACCTGAGGGCACCAGAATTGAATGGGAATTGTTTTATAGGGCAGTATGCATTGTAGCAGCTGGTGCTGATGGAGGAAGAAGAAGGAAGAAGAACGGATGCTATTTCCTACCTCAGAATGATTAATAAAGCCTACTGCACAGTTTCACTGAAACTGGGCAAAATCTCTGAGTCCTTACCCCTTGGTCTGCCAGGGGGACGGGAGATTTGCAGTAAGAACCCCCACGGTTATGTACTGCAGGGGGAGGCAATTTTCTGGGTAAGTTTGGAGAGGAACTATGTGGTGTGTGTCTTGTTTGTGGGTAAATGGAAATTTGGAGTAAGCATCCACAGGCCATGGGCTTAGGATTTTGTCAGCTATGGCAAAATACTGCTGTCTCTCAGCAGACACCACAAAGGTCTCATCCTCTTTTAATCATTCATGGTTAATCATTACTATTTTCCTGAAAGTGGAACTCTACTGGTTCTCACAGAACTACAA